>JABUQX010133166.1:0-33063 GCA_015478945.1 Trachelipus rathkii | reverse complement strand
ACACGTAAAAAATTTGTAAGTTATCATAATCCTGTTATAATATAATGTGCAGAAGTTAAATTAATTTTATATAATTCGTACTGTTCGGAACACATATCCCGTTAAGTTGTCATTATATAAACTGAAACTTGAAAGCATCAGAGAAAATGCAATATTAGGAATTTCAGCTGATTTTGAAGAATGTGTAAGCCATCTGAATCTGAATTAAGTATTGAAATTGCTGTACTACTTTTCCAAAAATTAACAAATTTCCAAAATACAGACCCAACATTCCTACTTCCGACCACAGACTTATTATCGCACACCATTTTTTTTAACCATTTTTGGATGATTTAATATCAGCAATTAAGGAGATTTTTTTTAATTATCATGCAATTTGTCATACCGAAACGGAGTAATGGTGCCATATGAGAGATAAAAGATGTAACATTTTTACAAAGAAGATCTCGAAAGCCCAAATGGAGATTTAGTAAAAGCAGGAATGGGATTTAATGGAAGATTTCAAATGGCATCACAGCACAGGTCGCCCAAAAAACCACAATAGATGGAACGAGTTTCTTGTTCCCAGTCACAATTTCCAAATTTACATATTTTGTTGCAAATACTGGCAATTTTACCCGTGTTTTAAATGCTTCAGTAGAAAGAAAATGTTCAACATTGAGACTTCTGAAAACCTACTTGAGAAATACTATTGGAGATGCAAGACTTACTGGACTTGCCCTCCTCTACATACATCCAAATATTGACATAAAAAATGAAGATGTTATTATCGGATTTTGCTCACTCTCATGCCCAGCGATTAAAGTTAACAATTCAGGTAAGATGATTTTAGTAATTAATATAAATTCTTCCCATTTTTTAGGAATTTAATAATTTGTCCTTCCACTTATATTATATATATATATATAGTATATATGATATATATATATATATAGTATATATATATATATATATATATATATATATATTATATATACAAAAATATAACATATAGTAAAAAAGAGATAAAGAAATATTTTTTGTTTGGCCCCCCCCCGAAAAAAATTTCTGGATTCGCCACTGTATAACCTCTTGATCAAAATTCCTATTATAAGGTGTTTTTCTTATTCGTCCTCTGGTAACACGTTTAAATTTATCTGAAGCGAAAGAAGTACCTGAGGGACTTGAATCAGGTCTTGGCGTAATTGGGATATTATCTAAGTCTGCTAGGCGACGTGTATTTAAGGTTAAAGTTCTGGGAAAATTAATAGTCTGAAGTTCTTGTTTGATCTCATTCCATCCTTTAACCTCCTTGTTTAAAACCATTCGTTTTAATATATCCTAATTTCTTTTGCATGTAATCACTTGACTCTGAGTTTTGATGGATAAAGTGGAAGAATAGAATAACAATCTATTTATTCAGAAGGCAGCGGATGGTGTTGGCGGTTCTCTTAGGAGCTGTTAAGAAAACGCCTACGGATGAGAGTCAAATTTTTTTATTTAATGATAATAAATTATTCCAACAAAAATTATATTTGAAATAGTATAACTATTATATATATATATATATATAATATATATATATATATAATATATAATATACTATATATATAATATTATATATGTTATATAATATATAATATATATATATAATATATATATATTATATGTATATATATATTAATATATTATAGTATATATCATATATAATATATATATATAATATATATAGTATAGATATACTACATTTAATAGATGATTATTCTTATTTATCGTTTATTTGATGGGTCCAAAGAAGAAACTGTATAAACACATTATAATAATATAAAATACTATATATACTAATATATATTATACTATATATACATCTATATATATACTATATATATATATATAATACATCTATATAATATATATAATATATACTACATAACAAATACTATATATACTATACTATATATATTATATATATATATAATATATTATATACTATATATATATATATATATTATTAGGATATTATATTTATTATATAGATAATTATATATATACTCATATATACATATATATATATATATACTAATACTAACATATATATTATAATATTATATATTATATATATTGTGTGTGATGTTAATGTGTGTGCGTGTTCGCAGCGAAGTATTTAAGATTACCGTGAAAACTAGGTCCTTGCAAGCGTGGTAATTATTATCAGTGGGGGTATCATGAAATCAATTATGAAAATGATGATGGGGGCGGTGTCTTAAAAAAAAAAAAAACTTCTGAGTTCCAAAATTCAATTTATATATAATAAGTAGTATATATGACTATATAAATTATTTATTTTTTAAAATTTATTAATTAATAAATTAATATATATAACTTACTAAAGTATCCTATTACCTAGCCATATATTTTTATAATAGTGGTGTCATTCGTAGATAATATATATAGTATATACGGCCCACCTGGCTAAAGAAGAACTCCATATCTGACGAGATTCCATATGTACAAAGGACCCGTCCCGCTTGGTCCCGTGAGCTTCTGGTAGGTGGATTCTTCTCGATTAGCGGCGATGATTCTCTAACCTTTTAAAGTATAAAGAGTGCCGTAGGCTGGGCTCCTTTTCGACTCTTTGTTCATATTCTTCTACTACTTTCTGTTTCCGGTGCTATGTTACGCACCTTATCCCCCAGTCTTGGGGCGAAAAGAGTTAAATGAATATATTATATATAATATATATTATATATAATATATATATTATATATATATATATCAATTTATTATATATATATAATATATATATATATATATATATACTATATATATATTTCATTTCATTTCATTCTCAACACATAGACCTCAATCCCGAGACCGGGAGAAAGAAAACCTCAATCCCGAGATTTTTATAGATATAGCTATATAAGTATATACTCACAACTATATATACGTCATTATATATATATAATATATATATATAATATACTATAATATTATATCT
Source organism: Trachelipus rathkii (assembly GCA_015478945.1). Lineage (NCBI taxonomy): Eukaryota > Metazoa > Arthropoda > Malacostraca > Isopoda > Trachelipodidae > Trachelipus > Trachelipus rathkii. The sequence continues at coordinate 30,083 of JABUQX010133166.1, read as the reverse complement.
AATATATATATACTAATAAAATATATTATATAACATATAGTATTTATATTATCATTATTATTATTCATATATTCTAGTAATAAAATTCCCGCTTGGGCGGGGTAGTGGTACGTACAGCCTCTCTCACTCACACTTCCTGCTCATCTCGCCCTCCACCCACGCCATCTCCACGCCCACTCTATCTCCGCCAACACCCCTACCTCTCCTCCCTCATTCCCTCCCTCCTCCAGCATCTTCTTTTATTCCATCCATCCACCTTCCTTCCAAATTGAGTTCTCCCCTTCCTCTACTTCCTGTACTCCCCCTCCGCCTCCCAACCCTCACTAAACCACCTACTCTGGTTCTCCTCCATTCTTCCACTAGATCGCCATACCGATTCTGAACATTCCCTCTCCGCTCTTCCACCAACCCATTCCTCCAAACCACATCTCTCCCCCACCACCCTATTCCTAATCCTCTCCCTTCTGCTAAACCCACAAACCGCTCTCAACCACTTCATCTCAAATACTTCCAATTTCTTCCTGGACCTGGCATTCAAACCCCACGTTTCACACCCATACAACACCGCTGGTACACAAATTTATTTCACATACTTATCTTAACTTTCTGTGATAAATCCCCCCTTTCCATAATTCTCTCAGGCCACTCAAAGCTTTCATTCCTTCTCCTACTCTGATCTATCTCTACATCCTCCTTCATCCCTCCCCACTTACCCACAGTCCCTCCCTAAATACCTAAATCTTCTATCTCTCTTCCATACTTACACCCCTCTCTAACCTCTGACCCCTGCCCGCCTCCTCTCTTTCCTTGCTCCTCAAACACTAACACTTTACTTTTACCTGGATGTATTTTAAGCCCCTTTTGTCCACACATTCTCTCAAACTCCCCTACCAAAAACCTCAGCCCTTCCGCGTTCTTCGCCACTAGCGCAGTATCGTCCGCAAACAGAATCATGTTCACTCCCTTCTATCCTTCCCATTCATCAATTCCACCCCCCTCCCCTCCCTAACCATTCTCTGAAAACACTCTCCATAAACAAATTGAAAAAGCCACGGCGACATTACACACCCTGCTCCCAATCCTCCACCACCCCCAAACATGCTTCACTCTCCCCTCCTACACTCTCCACACATTCTATATCCTATAGAAGGCCCTAATTACCTTTTACCTATCCCCCCCACTCCATTTTCCTCCAACACCCTCCACAAATTCCCCCCTCTTCACTCTATCAATAGCTTTCTCTAAATATATTCTTACACCCATGCACTTTCCCTTTCCTCTCTAAACTTTTCTCCACACATTCTTAGTGTAAAACACTTGATCCACACACCCTCTTCCCTCCCTAAATCCTCTTGTTCTTCCCCCATTCTCTCCCACTCCGTTAAACCTCTCACTCTCTCAATCAGTATCCTCCCATACACTTTCCCTACCCACTTAAAAGACATATACCTCTAAAATTCCCACATTCCATCCTATTCCCCTTCCCCTTATACAGGGGACCAAACAACCATCCACCCAATCCTGTGGTACCTCACCACTTTCCTCCAACATATATTAGAGATCCATTAAAGCCATTCCTCACCAAATATTACTTTCCCCGCTGCCAACATTTCCTTTCTCTCACACCATCCAGACTGCGGACTTCCTTTTTTCTTTATTCAAGCCCGTGAATAATTTCCTCCATTTGTTATTTCATTCCTCCCCCTCCCTCCCCAGTTCATTCCCCATCCTCACCTCTTTGCAAATCTTCCTCCCCTCCCCACCCACTTCATTCAATAATCACTAAAATACTCGCCCCCACCTCTTCCTCAACCTTTCCTCTCCTCCTATCCACTCCCCATTCTCCTCCCTTAATCTTCTCCCCCAACCCCTCCTCTTCTCCCATTGTGTTTTTAACCCTCCAAAAATTGGACAATATTGTTTTCAAAATTGTTCCGTCACTTTTCTACACCACTCAATCTTTTGCTCTTCTCTTTCGTCCTCTCCACCGCCCCTTTGTCTACCACTCTACCTATCTATATTCCTTCCCAGCTTTCTCTCTCCTACTTCCCACCGATTTCACATTACGCCTCCTTTTTCCTTTTCACAACCTCGTTCACCTCCCATTCCACCATTCATTCCCCTTTTCCTTCTGCTTGGCACCCACCCTTTTTACGTCACATCCCTTCTGCCTCTTTTCACATACTGCCTCTTTAAATTCCTTCCACTCCCCCTCCACCTCCCGAATTTCCTGTCCGCTCTCACGTTCTCTCACCTATCCTCCGATACCTCTCCTAAAGCTCCCTCTTACCACAAATATCTCTCCAATTTTCACCTTTAATCACTTCTTACTCTCTTTTTTCTTCCACCTTTTCCTAACCTCACCTCTCCTCCACCTTATCCTAGCAACCACCAAATAGTGATTCGGATATCCCCTCCCCGCCCCTCTAAATACACTTAACATCTAGCAATCTGCCTCTATCCTTCCCATTTACACACACATTATCCAGTACCGCCCTCCCCCCGTTTATCTACTCTTCCATGTTATACTTATGATTCTCACTTTTTTTGAACCTCTAGTTGCAGACTATTTCATTCTTCTTTCAACACAAAACTCTAACAGACTTTCTCCATTAGCACTTCCTCTCCGCTTACCCCATTATCGGTCCTAGTATTCTTCCCACCCCTCCCTTCCCACTTCCTGCATTCAAATCTTCCCAATAGACAAAATATTCTATCATTACCCAAAACTTCCCAACACTCACTCAACATCACTTCCAGAATCTTTCTCTTCTTGCTCCTCCTCGTCCATTACTGAGTGCATATGCGCAGTGATAAAACCCACAATTTCCCCCCCAAATTGGCACTGTCACCCACAATATATCTCGCACCACCTGACCTACCACAACCTTACCTTATCCCACACCTCTTTCATCATAACTATTTCCCACCCACTTCCCGTCGCCCTCACTCTCTCGTTCACCCGCGAAATCATACACCCTTGTATTTTCCAAAATCCACCTCCCTCTTTCCCTTCAACTTAGTTTCAGTTATCCCCAGCACATCCAACCTTTTTTCTTCAAACATTTAAACCCACTTCCTCCCTCTTCAAATCCTCGTTTACCCCCCTCACATTCATACTCCCACCTAATTACCTTTCTCTCTTCCCATCTTTCCTTCTTTATATATACACTGCAGGCTGTTACGTCTATGGGATCCCCCCTTAGGCAGCCTCGCCCAACACCTAAGGCCACCACCCCCCTCACCAAATTCACCCCAACAACAAACAATAACAATAACAATATAGAAAACGATATATAAAATAAAAGGCTAAAACCCACACTCTATAATTTATATTACTCCTACACCCCACCCCCTCCCCTCCCTTCCCCTCCCTCTCGCTTTCTTTCTCTTAAAATTACACCCGTTAAAAAACTTTATTTATTTTTTTCTATTAAAATCTTTATAATCACCTATATTTATAAATATATATTTTATTGAATTAACACAAAGATAATTAATAAATACGAATGACAATACAAAATAAAAAAATAAAAATAATTTTTAAAATAATATTGCAATATAAACTAAAATATGCGTTTTATTTTAATGCCCTAATTAATCAATCCATATATCTAACCTATTTTTAAGATATATGCAATAGCTATTTTCCTACACCGACAAATTATCTTTCTTTTTATTTAAAGCAATAACTATACAATTCCACTATTCCGAAGTATTTACTTTAGTTTTTATACATATGGAATTAACAACTCACACAAGATCTCCAACATAGTACTTTCTTATCTTTAAGTTTCCAGCCAAGAAAGTCCGTTGCTTCGAGTTCCGAATGTGAACTGGTAATTTCTTTATTTCCAGACCAAGCGTGTGACTTGGCGCGTAACACTTTTTCCTTACGACAATCCTTCCTTTTAGATAAATTGAATTTATTTTTTTTAGGTTTCTTTTCTCTATTCTTGTCTCTGGAGATTTTCGATTCTGACGCACAAGATCGTAGACAATTTCATACACATTAATTTTGGCTTTTGCAGATGATTCTAAAGATACACACTGAAATTTTTTTGGCTACAGATGCTCCTTGATCTTTTCCTTAGCCAAGATGGTATTCACCAAATGTATTTTAATTACAGTATTATGGATACTGTAGGGTGCACAGTTTCAATGGCAAGTAACTTCCGAGTTAAGAAAGTTAATCATTAATACCGATTTTTAATCGCCAAAAGAATTATTAGTAATAAAACACAAAGGCCAAATTCTTAGACGACTTATCTTTGGCTTCAATTTTCTAAAGCTGTGTGCAATTGCGTTTTTGCGAAATATCATCAGCTCCACAGTTCCTTACTCGAATCCTCCCTTTTATCAGTTTTAAGATATTCCGTCAATTCGTTGATGAAATTGTCATTTTAAATTTAAAAATATTCTCAGCTTCAATAATCTTTCAAATCATTTATGCACTTAATTCCACTCTCTAGTACTAATCCAAAGCAAGATTTACTTAATTAGAAAAGTTCTCTCGCCACATTGAGTAAAATAACTGTATACTCCAAAGCATTAAACTAAATAGCACTATACATCTTCTATATAATAATATTATATATATATATATATATATAGTACGATTACCTATATATATATACCTATATATGATTAACTTTGTCAATATATTATATATATATATATATATAATATATATATATATAATTATTATATATTATATATATATATATAGTAGGTATATTATAATAATATAATAATATATAGTCAGCTATTCTTTAAAACCTATATTATTATTATATAATATATAACTTCATATATACTACCATTATATATATATATTATATACTATATATATACCTTATATACTTACTATCATATACTATATAATACTATATTAGATAAAACATATATATATATATATATATATATAATTACTATATATATATAGTATATATATATTCAGTTACTTGCTTGGTAGCATTTCTCCTCTACGAGAAATGGATGTTCTCGAGATTATGTGCCCCCACAATAGGCCGGACCCAGAGATCCCTCAGAAAGAACGTTTCCAAACTATTTCTAATGTTTGTAAATTCCGAGCAATCTAGCAGATGACCTGTGTCATTAATTGTCAGGGGGAGGGGTTGGACATCTTTGACAGAGGGGAAGGGTGCATTAGAAATTTTATTTTTATAACAGAATTGTACGCTGATTCTGCTGAAATACATTAAAACATGGTACTTGTGTCAAGTTACTTGTAAAATTATTTAGTTAATTCCTAATGAAAGGAAAAAATCTCATGTTGCTGACATGATTCAATTTACACATTTCTCTACTGACAATTTCATGTCAGTTTTCTTTTTGATTTGGGACTCTTATTGGCTAATGTATTTGTTATTTATTATAAATAACATTATACGAAATTTGAGTCATTAATTACAATTTATTTGTAAGTAATAAATAAATTTAATTTTTAGTTAAATATTGCTTAGCAACTGCTTTCGAGGGCTATTTCAGCCAGTATATATGGCCGGGGCCTCCTCCCGAGCGTTACTCCTTGCCATAATTGTCGCTCGTAGGTTCTTTACTAATTCTTCCCAAATATTGCTTTGCGTATAGACCTGCTTTTCGAGATCGTCCAGAATCAATTTGATTATACGAGCCATGTAGAGTACAATTAAAATCTTTTGGCAGGTTTTATCCATCAAACGAGAGCCCCCTTATATGTATTAGCGCCTTTCACAAGATTGGCTTGGTAATTGTAGGGTGTTTCTTAGAATTATTACTTGCAACCAAAACTAAAACATAGATCATTATAGATCATTATAGATCATTATGTATTCGGGTATACTGAGAAGTTGTCTTATGTGTCTTGATTCTAATCTGGAGTTACATGTTTACTGCTTTAAGTCGTCATGTTCAACATGCATAATTTTTGTTTTATTTTTATAATCGATTTTAACTGTATTATATTCATATAAAATCTTTTTAGGTAAAAAAAAATATGTTTTAAGCAAAAAATTAAAAACATAAAGACTAAAAACTATAAAAACTTATAAAATAAAAACTAGCAAAACAATATTACTTTCTCGTGCTTTTGTGTGACGTTTATTAAATGAAAACACGATGAATCTCTTTATATATTAGAAATGGCAGTGTACTGAGGCCTAAATCGATGTACTTAACTCTTCTTGATCTCCTTTTCCATCTCTTCCTCCTTTCGTACCTCTCCTCTCCATCTTCCTTAATGCACGTCCGTGCGATGTTAGGACTTCTATTATTTTGGGTCAGTTCGCGAGACTCCCTCCGGCGGGTTCCAATTACACCATTTCATTCTTATTACTCGTTCTTCCTTTCTTATTCCTCTCATCTCCTCTCTTTTTCTCTCTTCTGTCATTACCTCGTTCATTGTATCCTCTTCTATTATCATTAATGTAAATTTCAACCTACTCATGGACCATCTCCAGGTTTTGGAACTCAACTCCATCACATCGTTGGATCGTATGCGGTGCGGTGCCGGTTGCGGTGCGGTGGGTGCGGGGCTACTGCCGGTGTCGAGGCAGAAGTGATTGATCATACGGCGCGGGTGACTTGCATCGGCATTAAAAATAATAATGGATAGTTTAAAAATTAAACAGTTTATTTATTTCTAGTTTAATTTAATTTTGTTATTATATAAATTCCACTTTTTCATTTGTAATATCTGGTAATTTTTTTTCTATTGGTTTTTTTTTTTATTTTTAATTTTTAATTTTTTTTTTTTTTTTTTTCATTTTCCTTTAAATTTTTTTTTTTCTCAGGATTTCAATTTCCATGAAATCATTTTCCATTTGTACCCAGGAGGTTCTCATTTTCCAGTTTTTCCAGGTGTTCCTGGAATCCTTCAGGATTACCAGGATTTTCCAGAATTCAGACCTCTTGAATACCGTACTTTATCTATCACTACAGCTGATATATTCGAATCTTATTGAATGATATCTTAATAATTTTCTTCTTTCGATTTATTATTTTTCAAGTCAACGCAGAGCACGTAGAAAGAACGATTTAAACGTCGATTATATTGGGGTAAAAAACATTCGATATTAATAGATTGTAACATCCATTTCAAAAATGATACTTATTTCTTGATATTTTAATACTTCTTATTTGAATTCCAAAATCCTTCCTTTTGGGGGGTTCCGCCTCTCTCGGACTTTCTTAGTGGTTAACTATATCCTCTGAGTTCTAGGCTCGAACCCTTGTTCTGAAGTTCGTGTCTTCCAGACTTCTAAATTCGGTCTCTTATCGCTTGAAAACCCTGAACTCTGACAGTCAAGCTTGAAACACCGGATGTTGCAAAATTGTGCTTGCACATTTGCAACTTCCGGTTGCGGCATTTTAGCGGAGGTTGTGCTCTGTCACCTATTTATACTTAATATTTATATATTTTTATAATATATATATATAATAATATATATATTATTATATATATATATTATATATATTCTATATATAATTATATTATATATATCTCTATTTATATTATATTTATATATTTTATATTATATAGTAGTTATATATAGTCTTATATATATATATACTACCCTATACTTATTTCTATTATATATTCCTCTCTTCCTAGAGTTGGGGATGCGAGGTGTGTTCACCTACTGTAAACATGAAATAGTTTACGCTATGAAAATTTCGCAAGTGGAAAACAAAGCCCACGCCTTGCCGCCTCCTTTATATCCTTTAAGTTGAGATCTCGTCGCAGTCACCAAAATTGCATCTCTATGGCTTTCATCTAGGGAAGCAAAGGATTTCCTTCTCACTGTTCGGCATTTTCGTTAACGTTAGGGATTCATTATAACTATTGGCCAAGACCCACAAATCATACTCCGCTTTCACAATTATTTCCCCCATTTACTCCTGTTCACCTCGCCCTCTTCTTTCTCGTCTAGTCCCAATCTCACATTCGCGTCGGGTCCGCTTCTTAGAACCATTTCTTTACTGATTACTTTTAATATTCTCCTTGGCTTTCTCGGTCTCATCGAGTGGTCCGTATTCCCAGCTATACCCTACCATTGGCTCACTATCACTTAACGAATGAGTTTATCATCTCCATCCTTTCCATGACCAAAATCCATACTCAAGTAACTGTTCGTTTTATTCTTTCTATCACCTTCTTCAATACTTTACAACTCTTAATGCGCTGGGAGTTCCTCTCTTGGTATCATATTCTTCTCTACACTAAAAGCATTTAAAATTCGTTGTTCATTTTGAACACCATGATATTCTTAGATCTATACTCTTTATTCCATGACCATAGTTTCACTGACTATAATCAGTAACCCAGGTAATTAAATCCTCATGTTAAAACCAAGCGCACTCAAAACTATACTACTGACTCCCTCTAATCCTACCAAGGGTTTTATTGCATTCAAACACTTCCCTATCATTTCACCTACTTTTCCTTATACACACTCTGCAATTCATGTAGTTTTCTGTACTTCTCATTATAATCTCTAAATAATTTAAACTCAAGACATCTTTGTTCACTTTGAATTTCGACTCATCTAACGTAACTTCACACCGTCGGACTATCTCACTTCGCTACTTATAACCTTATCTCTTATCTTTACTATTTATCTTTCTAACCTCCTGTTTACACACGCCTTTCACCTCCTCTATTCTAATCCTCAATCAAACATCTTTTCAGATTGTTAAATAGTAATCCAATATCACCACAATATAGTAAGATAGGGTTTCCTCACTCTCTTCCCATTCTCCATCTTTTTATACCTTCTCTGTCACCCTTTCTACCTCTAATTTCTTTCAGACCATCATATAAATTGTAATAACCAAGAAACATATACATTCCCTGTTCTCCACCTCCACTTTAATATTAGATCAATCATCTTTTGAACTCCATTTCCTCTTACATCTTACGCTTCACTATTCGATCTCACACCTACCCTTTGTATTCTCATTAAAGCTATTCGCATATCAAATATCATATATAACTTAACACCTGCCATAGAACTTTCCAATTAATCCTATCATACGCCCTTTGCAAATCCATAAAACCTTAATACAATTTATTCATTCTTCTTAATCTCATTTCGTCAATCATACTTTGTTCTTGCTTCAATATGAAAATTTGATTTACACGTTCTTTACCACTTCTATTATACTGCTCACATGTGTTTCTTTTTCACACATCAGTCTCTTATGCCTCTACTCAACGCATTACTATTGTACTAAATACTCATCATATATCTTCCCTGCACTACTCACATACAACTTAGTTCCCTTATCATTTTCTACAGTTCTTATTCTCCTCCCTTATACCCCTTATCATGGAGGCCTACTGTAGTGCTTTCTCCATCTCCTCGAATCTATATTACCCGTCAATAACGCTTTGTTGCACACCTCCCAAGATACTCATTTCAATCACATCTTTCGCCTCCGTAACCTTGATTTATGTTCAACCCCCAATATCACCTATTGCTCTGTCAGATTTAACGCATTCTTTCAACTTTCCCATCTTTTACCCTTACTCTCTCCTCACTAATTACTCTCTCATCACCCAAATACCTATTCTTGGCACCATCAAACCTATTTTCATACACCACATTCAGCTATCCTCCTTTTCATTTACTGCCAATTGCTATGCAGAATTCTATAATGTTCTCTACTTCCCTCGCAATTCTTTTCATCAATTTACGAAATGCATCATCCTATCATTATTTCTTATTCTTAACCTTTCGTGCCTTCTTCCAGAAGACTTCCTATTGGCTTGTAAGTCCCCATTCATCATCCTTCCTTCCTTCATCCTGTTTCATTTACCTGCACCATGTTATTATAAGCTCATGGAAAATATTCCATTAACACCTTCTTATGACGACCCTCTTCGCTGGCTTTTAGCATTACATTCACCACGGTTCATTTTTAAACTTTTTAACCGCATTGCATCACCTCTTTCATTTCCAACCCTAACCTTACCTGTTTAAATTATTCTTTAACTTCTTCTTTTAGCACTACTAACAACGCTTCCCTTCAATTTTCGGTTCCAATTTTCTTTTCAGTTTTATACCTTACTTCATCACTCATAAATGCTTTTTATTTGCAGGTGCTCTTAAATACTTATCCGACATTACCTTTGTTTCATTATAACTTCTCAGTCTTATATTAACCTCCATCTCCTTCATTCCTATCAACTTCTCTCCATCCTATTTCCCAGCCTCAACTACACCTTAATTTTTAACCATAAAACAACAATATACTTATTTTCGATATTTCCTACTCCTAACCCTTTTACTGATTTAAATCCAAACATCTTAGCATCAAATCCATTAAAAACCATTCAAATCAATTCATATTTTAAAAATTGTTAATTATATCACCACACCAACTCTTTTAATTTTATGAATACTCTTGTGTTTAAAGAAAGTATTACTTACAAACATTTCATACTTCTCTCTTACAGATTAATGAATCCCTTTCCTACATTCTCATCTTTCTGCTCGAACCGCCCAGGCAACCTGTTATTACATCCATTTTTGATCAAATATCCAACAATTTTAGGTTTACAAAACACAACCAATCTAAGCTCTACTCACCCATACACATAAACATATTATTTTCCAGATTTTCTCTCAGAAAGTTTCGCACTCTGACCTAACATCACCGATCCAGATCGACCGTAATGTCACAAACCACACAAACTTGACCTTTTAAACTTAATTTAACCATTAGAATTCTAATCTCTCGCACAACAAAATTCCATAGCTTCTGTGCCAAGAATAGCAATCTCGTTCTCCCCGTCTCATTCTTTCACTTACCAGCACACCACATTTCCCACGACAGCCACTACATCTTCACAGTTTTTCCTTTCTACTTTTGTCATTCACAAGCGAGAAATATAAATGCCTCTTCTTAATATTATGTTTTCCGTCTTACCTTCTCCTCGCCTCCTCATAATTTATTCCTCTGACATTCTATGTTCCATAATATTCATACCCCCTTTGCCGAAATGTATAGAAGGGCGCTTGCGGCGATCCACGACCTTGCCTCGGCGAGGTATGGGCATTAACTATTCTGACATGGATAAGTGGGTAGTGGGCAGACCATACCCAACTACAATTTCCCCTTTAGGTCACCTTCTATTCGCTTACATTCGTAGAACATACGCCTTGTGAGTAATTCTTTTCTCCCCCACATATGGGATTTAATAATATATATATGATATATATATTGTACTATCTATTATATTATATACTTTATATATATATATATATATATATAGTATATATATATCTTATATATATATCTATTATTATATACTATATATAGTGAATGGCAGGCCGATGTCTATTGTTTTTTCGCAATGCCGATTCGGTAAGTGTTCTGTTTGATTTTCATATCCGCTGTATGGGGTATGTGCGGATTGCCGGAGTTCTGATTATAATATATTATATATATATTATATACTATATTATATATATATTTATAATACTATATAAGGCCCTATATACCTTATATTTATTTATATATACTTATATATAATATATTATATTTTATATATTATATATATTATCAGATGCTTGGGCGTTGCGCCACAAGTTGCGCCTATGCGCCTATAGCGCTCACTGGGCTACTAATCATTTCGTAGGCGCAAAAGGCGCATCAGGCGCATCATATTCTTTAAAAAAGGCGGTACTAAGCCAAGTACGCATCAGACCAATTCTGTGCGCCTATAGCCGCGCCTACGAACAATCAACTAACATTTTTTTTTATAACTTTTAATAATTAGAACTTAGAAGCTTGGCAAATTTGTATAATTCTAAAAACCAGTGTAAACATATATATATTAATATATATATATATAGTATATATAGTAATAATTTATATATATCATATATAATTATCCTATATATTATTATATATTATATATCATCTATCTAATATGTATTATATATATATTATATATTATATAATATTAATTTATATATATACTGGTTCAGTAGTTCTTACTACTAATAAATTGCAACTATCATGCTCTGAAGATTTTCAATTTCTGCAGCGCTCGCTCGTGCTGAACCTCCTGGGAAAAACCATGGATCACAAGGACATGGGGGAGGAAAAGGACGTGTAGATATTCGTTTAACGGTGTTTAATTACAAAAATTAATAAGTGTGTTTTTCTTCCTTATAAAGCATGCTTTTATTATCGCACTAAGTTTACTTTGCAAATAAATTAGCGAACATCCACACAGTGCCGGCGAAAAGTCCGTAGCCAAAGGCGCCTAGGCGCATAGGGCTAATGAGCCGCATTGGATGTGAGACCAACTAATTATGGCCTATAGCGCTATAGCGCAGCTAGGTCCGGCGGCCACTAGGCGCATAGGCGCAAGGCGGCAGCATGCAAAAAATACTAGGCGCCCTAGCTTTGATATATTATCAAGGTATATATATCAGTATATATATTAATATAATATATATATATAATATATATACACTTATTATTCAAAGTATATAATATATATTTATATTATATATATATATATAATATATATTTAATATATACTATATATATATATATCGATGATATTATTGTAGATTTACTTCTTAACATTTCGAGTGTTGAGCAGTGAATCTGTCTGTCAGATGTCAACTTTGAGAGGCTGATGTTTATGAAGAGCAAGAATCACGACGTCGAGACGATGTACTCCACCATCCGCCCTTAGTGTGATAGACGATTTTACAATGTTATTATACTAGTCTTTTTGCACTAGTTATTTGAAATTCAACATAGTGAGGAGAGGTTTGTGCTTGAGAAACATCAATTTATTTGCCTTTTTCTGTAATATTGAAGTTCTATTTTCTTTTCTTGGTCTATTAAATGGATGCACTCTAAAACTTACTTTTTCTACAACTTGGAATATATTTTAGATCTAGAGGAAGGCCAATGTATTTCGTTGCATGTTTTCTTCAGCGAGGGTTAAACATTTTGCTTGACTTCCAGCCTATTCTGCATAGGATCATCAGGTTTGGTAGTCTTGGTCGTGTTTCCACTTTTGTGATAGTTGCAAGGGTTCATTTGGCACCTACATTGTTTGTGTAATGGCCCGTTTTGTTTCTGTTCATCACTACTCGGACTGTAGAAATTCTTTTCCAGTTGAATCTGGTTATTGATTTACTTTTGTCAAGAAGGGTGGTTGGTTTATGTAGATTTCGTCTTTTTCCTTTTAATGGGTGGCGAAGTTAATAGCGTTCGCAATTGAACCGTTTTCAACTGCACACAAAGGAAGAATTATTGTTATCAAACCAAACAAACTTGCCTTTATACAATTGATCTAAGTTAGTTGCATAGATATGAAAGGTCATTAATTTTCCAACACAACAAAGCGTTTTTCTACCTCTAGTTTTTAATTTACATCTTTCATTCTTTCTAATCCGTCATCATTTTTCATTTGAAGATGGTGTTTTTTTTTTTATTCCCCAAAATAAATTTAAAGGGGCGAAAGAAAAAATAATTTAGGTGAGCTTCCCTAAACGGTAAACACAAATTAAGAATTCCAAATTTGGGGAAAATTTTTATTTTATTTCAACTGATTTTTCACTTGATTTTTTGCTCATAAAAAATCATGATTTTTTGCTTTTTGATTTTTTTTAGCATTTTATATATTTATTTAAATTTTTTTTATATTATAAGTGATTTAATTTCAATAGAAAATAAAAATTTAGATAATAATATCGATAGAAGCGCATTCACCTGTATTTCAACTATTCTACACCTATAATAATGACAATCAAACATCATGTTTCAAACATTGTCTTTTATTTTCTGATGTAATATATTATCATTATTACAAATAACAATCCTCTTTATTGTTTCTGTTTCATTTTGTTATAGACTAAAAAGCTTTATTTTAAGATTTTGAACTCAGATATACGGCCTAGGGTTAAAAATAAAATAACGTACCTAACTTAAGAATAAAAAGTTTTCATTAACAAATTTTATTTCGCATGACGTCACGATTCCCAAAAATCCAAAAAATCAAGATTTGATTTTTTTGTCTCAAAAAATCCCACATTTTCATTTGAAGACTGTTCAAAATGCTTCCTTAGGGCTGAGATTTAAAGTTTGCAGTCAGATTCTTCTTCAGTATTTTATTTTAAAATTCTTTTACTCAAAAATCTCGACACGCGCAACATCCTCGGGTCAAAGCGCGGATGCGGATGCGGATTTGCCTGCATGTTACCTGCATCACTAAATATATATATATATATATATATATATATATAATTTATAGCTTATATTATATAATATTATATATATATATATTATATATAGTATATATATATAATATATATATATTATATATTATATATATATTATGATATATATATAATAGTGCAATTTACATACAGTGTTGCATCCGAAATTAAATGAACTTATATAACTTTAAATAGTTTTTGCATTATTATATAATATATATATACTCTATAACGTATTATATATATATATTTAGTATATTATATATATAAGTATATATCTATATATAGTAATATATAATATTATATATATACTATAAACCAGGGTTCCAAAGTGGGTGCCGGCGGTATCCCTGGGGGTGGTTGCGCGTTGTGCCAGGGGTGCCGAGCACATTTTTTCATTTTCACTAAAAGTTTTGGAGTTAAGTAGTACAATTCGTTTTTTATGTGTAAGCACCATTTACTTATGCATCGGTCTCTAAGCTGGCGTGGCTCATTTTGCTTGTAGTCACTAGTGGCTTAAAGTCGTCTTCAGGCATGTTCATCTATGATGGAGAGGAATTTCTAAAAATGAAATACGAAAATGCAACTGAAAGCTTCATTTAAATGTCATGTTTTACATATTGCAAAAACCTGGATAACGATCCTATTGTCCGAGAGACATTAAATAAACCTTGCCTGAAGATGTTGTTAGTTGCCATTTTAGGTTCAGATATGGTCAAGAACATTGATACTGTGGCAGCTATAAAATAACACTATAAGTATGCGATTTAACACAATTTCAGAGACAGTCGAGAAAGAACTTATAAGAAGATTGAAAACGTGATTTTTTTAGTTTACAGCTTGGTGAAAGTACCGACGTAGCGGGACTTGCAGTTCTTCTTATGTTAGTGAGATACCCATTCCCATTACAAATAGAAAAGGAACTTTTGATGAGCGAAGTGCTTGAGACTTACACCACTGGCTACGAAATTTTAATGCTATCGACAAATTTGTTAAAGGAAAATGGTTTGGAATGGAACAAGTGAGTGGATATTTGCAGTATGGAAGAGAAGTCAATATGTGCTTCACTATACTTCTTTAGGGGTTAAGCAAAAATGATGCCTGATATAAATTGGATTGGATAATTTTATTTTCCATGCACACTTTTCATTTTCCCTGTTGGTATGCACCTTGTAATTAATCATCTTAAGAGCCGCCCGCTTCAAGCACTGCTTTTAAAGCTTACTGCCGAAGATATGGGTATGGGTCACTTCCACCTCTTGCTGCACATAGAAGTGCGGAGGCTTTCAAGGGGAAAGATTTTAGCCAGACTGTTTGAACTAAACGATGCATTGGTGGTCACATTTACAGAGCAGTCTTTTATTCAAAAATTAACTGATGTGGATTGGCTGCTTAAATTGGGATACCTTTCCGACATATTCGAAAAACTAAATGAAACCACCACATCTCTTCAAGGAAAGGGAGGAGCACAATTGGACAAAATAAAAGATAACGCAAATTATTTTTATTTTTGAAGAAAAAATGTGTTAAGAGCAAAGACATCTCCAACTTTCCTCGTTTGCAAGAATTAGTCAAAACAATGAGAATCCATCTTCAACGAACTTCTCGAATTATTACTGCCCACCTGGCAGGTTCTTGGAAAAAACATTGTTGAGTATTTTCCAGATATTGATTCGAGGATGTATACAGCTGGATGACAAACACATTTTTGTGACCCGAGACGTAAACCCAGTGTTTTTCAGACTTTTTTCCGGGGGGAATTTTATACTATAACCGAGGGGAGTGGGAATATATATATATATATATATAATACTAAATATATTATATATATATATATATATTATTATATATAATATATTATATTATATATATTATTATATATATAATATATATATTATATATATATTATATATATATATATATATAAATATATAAATAATATATAGTATTATATATGTATATATATTATATATATATATATATAATATATATATATATATAATATATATATATATATATATATATATATATATATATATAATATATATATAATTTATATATTATATATCTATTATATACTGTGTCATTACAATTATTACCCACATTTTAAATAAGACGAATTGCGATCTTGTCTTTTTTTGGGAGCATAGTTGTTGATTTCACTTGTTGATCAAATAAATTTTCTGGTTTGCTTTCATCACTTTCAATGGACACTTTAACACAGGAATGTAAAGTTTCTTGTCCTATACATTCCTGAGCTTTGTCATTATTCTATTCATGGTGCTGAAAGATCGTCCCACAAGCAGTTGAAATAGGTACACACAAAATACTTCAGCAATTTTTTTAAGATTTCGTATCCAATATCACTCTTAAAATAAAAAGAAGCAAATCTGTAACTAGTAATCGCTTAACTTATTGTGGGCAACTGTTGTGAAAGATTTAAAATAGACAAAGCGGCATCAAATTTCATTATTCCAACAGTGGATAAAGTTCTCTAACATTCATTTTCATTTCAATTTGAACAAAGCTGTTTGAAGTTTTCAAAATATGCACTAGCTGTATTAATCTTATAGCTTTATCATAATCTTTGCTTCATTTCGTTTACTATTTCTTTTCACAAATCCTCTTGCAATTTTTAAACATTTTTTGGTTATCTTTTAAATTTTATTTG
Organism: Trachelipus rathkii; assembly: GCA_015478945.1. Classification (NCBI taxonomy): domain Eukaryota; kingdom Metazoa; phylum Arthropoda; class Malacostraca; order Isopoda; family Trachelipodidae; genus Trachelipus; species Trachelipus rathkii. The sequence continues at coordinate 13,157 of JABUQX010133166.1, read as the reverse complement.
TTTAAATTATGAAACATAATTCTCAAGGCCTTTAATCATATGCAGTTCATTACCTTCATTTTCAATAACACATAATTTGATGATATTTCTAAAATTGACCAACTGTTTCAGAAATAAGCTTAGGAAAGCAGTGCGAGTTTTAAGATTTTTTTTTTGAGAACCTTACTTAAATTTGACAGGCACTCAGTGTTACATCTAAATTAGCAAACTCACTATCAAAACTAATAATTCGGTTATTTTAAATAGAATACACCAGATAAACTTGCTAAATCGGCACCATACTTGTAAATGTGTTCAAATGCCATCATTATTGATTGAAAACATAAAACAGCATGTACCGTACGATAATTGCTAAGCCAACGTACGTCTGCAGCTTCTGGAATCTTTAAGGCAGGCTCTTCTAGTGATTTTTGAATTTCATGTAAAATCTTTTCTCTTTTAGGAGAACAATGAAAAAGCTTGTAGATATCTTTAACAACATGTAAAGCCCTCTTAATCATTGGAAACTTTTTTCTGGAATTAGTGACGGCAAGCGATAAAACGTGGGCTTTACAATGAATATAGGGAATTTCAAATTGTTTCATTTCCGAAATTCTTCCGAGTACCCCCTTTATACTACCACTGAAATTTGCAGCACCATCAAAAAACATGATACTAATTTTTCGTAAGAAAGTTTTCGTCTTTTTAAAGCATCAGTCATAGCCAAAAATATTGACTCACCGTCAGTTTTTCTAATTCAACCATACATAAAAACCTCTCTCTTATTTCATAAACTGGAGCTGGCATGGGCGTCGCCAACTTCCAAGCTAGGGGGGGGGGCGGCTTAAAATTTTATAGAGCTTATATATATTATATATATAATATATATAATATATATATTATATAATATAATATTATATATATAATATATATATATATATAAATATATATATATATATATATATATATATATATATTATTATATAATATTCTTCTTCGCATCGTTTAGGGCGACCAGGGCAGCAACCCGGTCTTTCCCTTTGCTTGTCTTAACTCTTTGGGCAGGTTAGAATCATGCGCATAGAAGCAAGATCATCTGGAGAGCTCTGGGAGAACTGGTTTTTGAGGCGAATGGCAGATGCTAGTTCTAACTGAAACGGGCGGAAACCCTACCTGAGGTGTTAACTCGAGGCTGGCGTCGGATACCATTGCGCCAGGAATGGTTATCTAGAGTCGAACATATGTGTTGAGCGTTTCGGGCCAGAAGAAGAAGCTATATATAATATATATATATATATATTATATTTATAAATTATATATATATATTTTATATATTTATATATATATTAAATATATATATAATATATATTATATATATATATAGTAATATATAATTATATATATATATAATATATATATATCATACGGTATATTTTCGTATGTATATTCCTCTTCTATAGATAATACAATAGTATATGTTCAGCAACTTTTAATTATAATTTTTTATATAAATTTGGAAATCTCAGGGGGGATATTTTGATTTTCGGGGGGGAAATTCCCCCCCTTGGCCACCCCATGAATTAAACCCTGCGTGACGGTAAAACCTACTGGGTATGACAAATGAAGCTTGCAAATCTGCCTGGACTTTCAGTGAAGACCGACTTCTGGAAACTTAAATACCACGAAGGGGGGCCAAGAAGAGTTATGGATGCAAGTGTATGCAAAAAACAATGCTATTGGCAAGACTGATATAAAAGACTTGTGCGTTTTATCAACTTACCCAATAGGTTTGATTGTAATGGTTTTTGAAAATATGCACAACAATTTTCTAATACAGTGACAGGAATTAGAGTTACCACTGGGGGTAACTAATGTTACGTAAAGATGTCTTTGAAGTGCAATACATGTAAGCACAAAAATTTGATAACCTAGATAAACTTGTTCTGTTGCTCAACAATTTCCATTTATAATTCTTTAATATTTTCATAATGCACGAAATACTTTTAACTCCCCTACCACTGTTTCGCGCCTTTCTGATACGCATGCATAACTAATTGCCAGCTTGTTTCCTTTCTCATTTGTCATCATTGGGAGTCGAGCGTTAGTATCGGTAGTTACCTGTTTATTTTGTTCTTGTTTATTTGATTTATGTTTATTCTTATAATAATCGTTTGAATTATCATCTATATCCTTCCTTCGCCAAATTCTCCAGTTATTTAAAGCAGAAAACTGTGAGTTGTATTGGTTTTTGGTGCCGCAAGACGGCTAAAAGACGTGTTTTAAACCTACTTATGAAGATAAATGAAGTTTTTATTTGTGGTTAAGACATTAATACCTCTGAATTAAAACACTGGGAGAAATAGGTCAGATCAATTCTTTAAAGCTGATGGATTGGGATAGAGCTTGCTTTTTATTCCTATAGTATCGCATAATCGGATTCTGAAATTTTTTAATCCAGATTATGCAATACTATGATAAAAGCTATTCCATAACTCGGTCAGCTTTAAAGAATTGATCTGACCTATTTCTCCCAGTGTTTTAATTTCAGAGGTATGTCTTAACCACAATAAAAACTTCATTATATCTTCATAAGTAGGTAAAACTGTTTTTTAGCCGTCTTGGGGCACCAAAAACAATACAACTCACAGTTTTTCTAGTCTTTAAAACTGATGAATTTGGCGGCGTAGACGTCATATTTTAGGCCGAAAAGATTCAAACGATGGTATTCATAAGTTAACGATAATCAAAATAAACAATAGAAACAAAATAAAACGGTACAACGATACTAACGCTCGTACAATGATGACAATCGAGAAATGAAACAAGTGGCAATTATTATGCCTGCGTATCAGAAAGGGCGAAACAGTGGTAGGGGAGTTAAAAGTATTTCGTGCATTATGAAAATATTTTAACAGAATCTCTAAATGGGAAATGTTTGGAGCACAGAACAAGTTTTATTGGTTGATCAAATTTTTTGTGGTACATGTATGCACTTAAAACGTACATTTTCGATACATTAGTACCCAGTGGCAACTCTAATTCTGTCAGGTATTAGAAAATCCTGTTTGCATATTTTCAAAAACCATTACAATCAAACTTAATAGATAAGTGGAATTAAAAACGCACAAGTCTTTTTAATGCAGTCTTGCCAATAGCATATTTTTTTTTTGCATTACACTTGCATTATAACTCTTTTTGGCCCCCTTCGTGGTATTTAAGTTTCAAATGCGGTCTTCACTGAAGTCAGCAGATTTTGACAAGCTTCACTTTGTCATCCCCAGTAGGTTTAGCGTCAGCAGGGTTTAATTCATGGGTGCAAAGGGGGGATTTCCCCGAAAAATCAAATATCCCCCCTGAGATTTCCAATTATATATAAAAAATTATAATAAGTTGCTGACTATATAGCTATTTAATTATCTATATATTTATCTTTCTATTTACATACGAATATATATGTATACTATAATATATATATATTATATTAATATATTATATATTATATATATATATATTATATATACATATAATATAATATAATATATAATGATAATATATCATATATTAATATATATTAATAATACTATATATATAATATTATATATAATATATTACTATATCAGCTTCTTCTTCTGGCCCGAAACGCTCATCCCTAGATCACTCTATAAAACCATTTCTTGGCGCAATGTATCCGACGCCAGCCCTCGGTCACAATCTCTCAGTAGGGTTTCCGCCCTTTCAGTAGAACTGCATCTTTCCATTCGGCCTCAAACTCACGTTCTCGCAGCGCTCTCCAGATGATCTTGCCTTCTATGCGCCATGAAATTCTATACGCTTGGTCCAAGAGTAATACAAGCAAAAGGAAAGGACGGGGTTGCTAGCCCTGTCGCCTATAAACGATGCGAAGTAAATATATATATAAATATAAAATTATTATATAATATATAATATATATATATATATAAATATATATAATACTATATTATAATATATATAATATATATTATTATATATAATATATAATATATAAATATTATATAGAGCTCTATAAAATTTCTAAGCCGCACCCACCCCGTAGCTTGGAAGTTGGCGCCGCCCCATTCAATAAAATGCAAATCCAGTTTATGAAATAAGAGAAGGTTTATTTATGTATGGTTGATATTACGAAAACTGACGAGCGAGTCAATATTTTGCTATGACTGATGATTTAAAAAACGAAAACTTTCTTAACGAAAATTAGTATTGTTCTTTTGACGGTTGTGCGAATTTCAGTGGTAGTATAAAGGGGGGTGCGCGGAAGGATTTCGGAAATGAAAACAATTTGAAATTTCCTATATTCATTGTAGCCCACGTTTTATCGCTTGCCGTCATAATTTCAGAAAAAAAGTTTCCAATGATTAAGAGGGCTTGGGCTGTTGTTAAAGATATCTACAAGCTTTTCAATTGTTTCTTTCCTAAGAGTAAAAAGATTTTAACATGAATTCAATCACTAGAAGAGCTGCTTAAGATTCAGAAGCTGCAGACTACGTTGGCTTAGAATTATCGTACGGTACATGCTGTGTTTTAATGTTTTCAATAATTCAAACAATTTGAACACATTTACAGTATTTGAAGATTTAGGAAGTTTATCTGGTGGTATTCTTTTAGAAATATAATATTAGTTTTATAGTGAAGTTTGCTATTTTAGATGTAACACTAGAGTGCCTTGTCAAATTTAAGTAAGGTTCTCAAAAAAAGAAAGCTCTTAAACTCGCATCTCTTCCTAGCTAATTTCTGGAACAGTTGGTCATATAGAAACAATCATCAAGATATGTGTTATTGAAAATGAAGATAATGGAATGCAATATGAATTAAAGGCTTGGAATTTAATGCTACTCTCAGACATTTAAACAAATACAACTATTATGAATACCCAAAAAATATTGTCTTAAAATGGCAAAGGATTGCTGAGCAACGTAGTAACAACTGCCAAGCAAGATTTAATGATTAACGCTATCAAAGACTTAATACAGCTATGTGCAATATTTTGAAAACTTCACCACAGTTTGTTCAAATGACTGAAAATGAATGTAGAGACCTTTGCCATCTGTTTGGAATTATGAAATTGATGCCGCTTTGTCTGATTTTAAATTCTTTCAACACTGTTCGCCACCAACTCACAGTTAAACGCATCTAAGTAACGGACTGTTGCTTCTTTTATTTAAGAGCTATCATATGGATACCGAATCTTTAAACACAAATTGCTGCACCCACTGTATTTGTTGTATGTAACTACTTCACTCGCAGCTCGTGCCGAACGACTCTTCAGACATGATAGGATAACTGAAAAGACTCAGGAATCGTATAGAACAAGAACTTTAACATTCCTTGTGTTAAAGTGTCATCTGAAAGTGAATGAAGAGCCCACAGAAAGAAGATTCATTGATCACCAGTGATCAACAACTATGCTTTCAAAAAGACAAGACGCATTCGTCTTATTTAAAATGTGAGTAATAATTGTTAATTACACTATATATAGGTTGATATATTACTATTATATATTATAATATATAATATATATTATATATAGATATAATATTATAAACTACTATATATATATACTATACCTAATATATACTCACTACACTATATATTATATTATCTTATATATATTATATATATATATATATATATATATAATATATATATATATATATATTATAATTATAATATTAATATACCTCACTACTACTATTATACCTTGATATATAATAGTAATATATCACGCCTTAACTACTACAATATAATACTATATTATAATAAATATTATATATAATACTCATATATCATAAATATATATTATATAATATATATATATATATAAATATATTCCAGAAGTTGGAGAGTTCTTTAGAAACCCCCGAAAAAAGTCTGAATTAAACTGGGGTTTACGTCTCGGGTCACAGAACTCGTGTTTCGTCATCAGCTGCTAGCACATCTTCGCGACATCATATCTGAAATACTCACAATGTTTTTTTCAAACTTCCATTGGCGTATAATTTCGAGAAGTTCGGTTCGAAATGGATCTCATTTGCTTTTGACTCAATTCTTAGCAACACGACGAAAGTTGGAGATCGTCTTCTGCTCTTAACACCGCTCTCACACACTACACACACATTTGCGTAAGCCTTTTATTTGTCTAATGTGCCATCCTCTTCCTTTGGAGAGATGTGGTGGTTTCACTTAGTTTTTCGAATATGTCGGAAAGGTATCTCAACTTAAGAAATCGCTCTTTCACAGTTAATTTTTTTTAATAAAAAAGAACTGCTCTGTAAATTGTGACCACCAATGCATCGTTTAGTTCAAATAGTCTGGCTAAAACCTTTTCCCATGAAAGCCACCGCACTTCTGCGTGCAGCGAGAGATATGGAAGTGAGCCATACCCATATCTTCGGCGGTAAGCCTTTTAAAAGCGTGCTTGAAGCGTGGCGGCTCTCTAACACTGCACTCCTCTCTCTCTCAGCAGCATCATCACGTCGCGCGCTTTCTACAAATCTTGTGGCACTCTCTCTCTTGTTGCTAGGAAATACCGTATATGACCAGTAGGTTTGGTTTCGTTATCTGCACTTGCTTCATCTAGACACGCTCCCTTCGTTTTCAACCATGCGGCAGCATACCAATCACTGCAAAACTATCCACTCAACTTGTTCCATTCCAAACATTTTCACTGTACAAATTGTCGATAGCATGGAAATTGTCGTCGCCAGTGGATTAGGTCTCCAGCACTTTGCTCATCAAAAGTTCTCTTCTATTGCATTGCGAATGGTACTTCACAAGTTCAAGAATATAAATCTCGGCACCATTGTACTTTGTATAGCTGAAAAAGAAATAAAGCGCGTTTTCAATATTTCTTATAAGTTGATATTGTCGCCAATCTCTGAAATTGTGTTAATTCGCACACTTATAGTGTTATTTTATAAGCTGCACAGTATCAATACTCTTGGCCATATCTGAACCTAAAAATGCAATAACAACATCTTAAGTGCAAGGTTTATTTTAATGTCTCGACTATAGTATGCGGTTATATCATAGTTTTTTTGCAATATGTAAATCTGACATCTAAAATGAAGCTTCAAGTTGCATTTTTCGATTTTCATTTTTAGAAATTCTCTCCATCATAGATGAAACTGCCTGAAGAGATAAAGCGCCACTAGGTGACTACAAGCAAAATGGCAGACGAGTAGTAGACGATGCATAATAAAGGTGCTGCCATATTATAAAAACGAATTGTTACTACTTAACTCCAAAACTTTAGTGAAATTTGAAAAAATGTGCCGGCACCCTGCCGCGGCACCCACTTTGGGAAACCCGGCACCACTTTGGGAACCCTGGTATAGTATATATAATATAATATAAATAATAATTATTATATTTATATTATATAATATATTATATAATTAAATATTTTAAATATATAAAATTAATATAATATTATAAATATATATATATTGCCTAAAACTATTTAAATGTTTATATAACGAGATTTTCATTTTCGGTATGCAATCACTGTATGTATAATTGAGCATCCTATATATATCATATATAAAAAATTATATATATATTATATATATATAGAATATATATATATATAATAATATATACTAAATATATAATATATAATATATTAATATAATATATATATATATAATAATTATATATATTATATATCTATATTATATATTGATTTTAACCATCCGCATCCGCATCCGATAGAGACCCTGCGGATGTTATTGTCGGAGAATTTTATGATAAGAATTTAAAATAAAAAATACGTGAACGAAGATCTGACTGCAACTTTAAATCTCAAGCCCTAAGGAAGCCATTTGAAACAGGGTGGGGATTTATTGGATTTTTTGAGAAAAAATCAAATTTGATTTTTGGATTTTTTGGAATCGTGACGTCTGCACGAAATATAATATTTGTCAAACCAACTTTTTTTTTAGTTCGATTAAGTTTATTATTTTTTTAACCCTAGGCCCTCTATCTGAGTTCAAAATCTTAAAATAGGGCTTTTAGTCTATAACAAAATGAAACAGAAACAATAAAGCGTGTTATTTGTAATAAATAAATGTTACATCAGAATAAAAGAAACATGTTTGAAACATGATGTATTCTTGTTGTCATATTATATAGTGTAGAAGTTGAACTCAGGTCGCTGCTATGATCATTATTATTCTACGATTTTTTATTTCTACTGATAATTAATCACTTTAAATATAAAAAACAATTTAAATTATATAAAAATGAAAAAATCAAAAGCAAAAAATCATGATTTTTTGAGCAAAAAATCAAATGAAAAAATCAGTTGAACACCAATCAATTGATTTTTGCCGTGCCATCCTAAATGAACATCTATCAAATGAAAATGATGACGATTTAAAAAAGAAGAAAGATGTACTAAAACTAGGAGGTAGAAAAAGCGCTCTATGGTTGTGTGGAAACTCTAATGACCTTCATATTATTGGAACTTACTTAGATCCCCGTTAAAAAGGCAAGTTTTATTTTGTAACAATATTCTCCTTTGTGTTGCAGTTGAAACATTTCAATCCGAACAGTCTATAATTCGCCACCATAAAGGAAAAAAAACGAAATCTAAAGAACCAACATAGAACTAGCCGAAATCAATAAAGATTTCACTGATATTGTAAATTTAATAGTGGCCGAAGAAACAACGCATTACAAAAAATGTAGTGCAATGATTGAAACTATCACCAAGAAAACGACAAGATATACAAATGATGATCATATCAGATGGTGGAAAGTTTAGCAAATGTTTCCCTCGCTTTGAGAAACTTGAAGGAATACTTGGCCTGTCTCTACTAAATATTCCAAGTGAGAAAGTATTTAGCAATGCTTGGCTAATATAAGATGAAAAGAGAACAGACTCTCAGAGAAAAGGCAGAAAATTGATAGTTTCTCAAGCACAACCTTCTAATATTTGAATATCAATACTAGTGCAAAAAGTATATAATCCAATTGTAAATCTTCTTTCACTAAGAGGCGGAGGTTGGAAAGAGGTGGTGGGGATGCATTATGAATCGGATCTCCGTCCCGTCATCTGTAACAAAATTACATTAATAGATTGTGCTTTTTAAATTAAACACTCGAATTTGTTAAACATATATATATATATAATATATAATATATATATATATTATATATATATTATATATAATTTATAAATATATAATATATTATTATATTATATTATATTATATATATATATATTATATATATATATATATATATATTATATATATATAATCAGAGCTGGGCGCGCCTATAATCTTTTTTGAGTGCGCCTGCGCCTATGCGCTATGCGCCGGACCTAGTGCGCTTAGCGCCTATGCGCCTATATTTTTGGTCACAATCCCATGCGCTAGCGCTAGCGCCTATGCGCCTTTGCGCATACGACTTTTCGCCGGCTGGTGGATTTCGCTAAATTTATTTGCAAAGTAACTTTAGTGCGATAATAAAAGCATGCTTTTAAAAGGAAGGAAGAAAAACACACTTATTAAATTTTTGTAATTAAAACAGCGTAAACTAATATATACACGTCCTTTTCCTCCTCCATCGTCCTTGTGATCCATGTTTATCCTCACAGAGGTTCAGCCGAGGCTGCACGAAGTTGAAAATCTTCACGAGCAATAAGTTGCCATTTATTAGTAGTTAAGAAACTACTGAACCAGTTATATTAATATATAAATTATAAATATATATATATACTATTATAATATATTATATAATATATATATATATATTAATATATATATATAATATATATAATATATATATAATAATTATATATTAATCATATATATATCATATAAAGTATATATATTATATATGTTCTACATGGTTTTATAGAATGATACAAGTTTGCCAAGCTTTCTAAGTTTTAACTTTAATGGTAACAAAAAATGCTTGTGTGTACTGTTCATAGGCGCGGACTATCGCGCACGATTGGGCTTGTGCGTACTTTGTTAGTCCGCCCTTTTAAAAAATTGTTGCGCTATGCGCCTATTGCGCCTACGAATTGAAGTGGGCCATAGAGCGCATAGGCGCATAGGCGACAATTGGTGGCGCAATCGACCCACTATGATTATATATATTATTATATATTATATATTTAATAATTAATATATAATATATAATAATAATATATCTATATATATTATATATATATATATAATATTATATATTATACTTATTATATATAATCAACATCACGCATCCGCATACCGCCATCCGCGGTATGATAATCAAACATTAAATCCGCGGATGCGAAAAAAAATGACATTGTGCATCATATAATATATAATATATATATATATATATTATATATATAATATATATATATATTTATATAAATATATAAATATATATATAAAATACTTAATATTATATATATATATTAGTCATATATAATAATAATCCTATGCTGGGGGATGAAAGATACTCACAGCGTATGTTCTACGTGTCGTAGAAGGTGATTAATAATAATATAGATTGGGTTGGCTGCCCACTACCCACTTATCCATGTCAAGGAATGTTAATGCATACTCGGCAGAAGGGTGTGGATCGACCGCAAGCGCCCTTCTATCTTTACGGAAAAGGGTATGAATATTATGGAGAACATAGAATGTCAGAGGAATAAATGATGAGGAGAGGAGGAGAAAGGTGACGGACATATTAAGAAAGGGTCAATTTGATTTTCTCGCTGTGAATGAGAAAAGTATGAAAGGAAACTGTGAAGATGAGTGGTGTGGTGGGAAATGTGTGTGTGCTGGTGTTGAAAGGAATGAGACGGGGGAGAACGAGTTGCTATTCTGTGGCACAGAGCTATTGGGAATTTTGTTTGTGCGAGTATTAGAATTCTAATGGTTAAATTTAAGTTTAAAAAGGTCAAGTTATGTGTGGTTGTGACATACGGTCCATCTGAGGGTGATGTTGGTCAGAGTGCGACTTTCTGGGAAAATCTGAATGATGTTTTGGATTGGTGAGTAGGAGCTTCACTTTTATTGACAGATTCATGACTTTATTCATTATAATCTTACATGGAGTGTATATGTGTGTGTGTGTGCGTGCGCTCGTGCCTGAGTACGTGCGTGTGTGTTGTGTGATACATTCTCCGAGCACAAAAACCCATAAGTATAGGAGATTTGATATAGGTAGAGATAGTATCGAAGTGAAAAGTATTATTGATTTTGTGTTTCTGAAGATGTTGAAATATGTGATGGATGTTAAATCAGTGAACGGGTTGGAAATTTTAATACCAGATAATGATGTTGTTTTATGTAAAATTAAGTTAGTTGAGGCTTGGATGGAGAGGAAGTTGATAGGGAAGGAAGTGAGAGTAATTAAGAGTGAGAAGTTAAGTGAACAAGGTAATGCGGATAAGTATTTAAGAGCAACTGCAAATAAAGCATCTGATTTGAAAGAGGTAAACAGTAGAAACATTGAACCAATTTTTGATAGGAGCTTTTTGTTTAGTAAGTGCAAAGAAAGAAGTAAGATTTTAACAGTAGTGGTGGAATTGAAGAGGTGCTAGACAAGCGGTAAAATTAAAATAACGTGTTGAATGTGCTAAAAGCCAGCGAAGAGGTCTCATAAGAAAGGTGTTTGGAATTATAAAGATGCGTACGTAGGAGGAAAAATGGGGTAAATGAACAGTTTTGAAGGAGGATGAGTAGGGCGACTTACAAAGCAATAGAAGCTTCTTCTGGAAGGAACACGAAAGGTTTAAGAATAAGATAATGAATAGGGTGACTGCTTTTCGAATTGATGAAGATGCGAGGAGGTGGAGGGAAATTTTGAAAATCTCATAGCATTGGCAGTATGAAAAGGGGATAAGTGAATGTGTGTGGATTTGACTGTAAGAAGAAATAGGTAATTTTGGGATGAGGTAATTAGTGAAGGAGGAAGGTAATGGGTTGAGTGGGAAAGTTGAGAAGAATGGTAAATGCAGGATAGGTGGAATTAGGTGAAATGATCAGGACGGAGGCAAGATGGTGATTGAACATTGATTTTGGAGGTTGTGGCACAAAGCGTTTTATTGGAGTATAGTTCTCGAGGAATTGAGGAAAGCACTAACAGTGCCTTTTATAAGGGTAAGGGGATATAGGTAACTCTGGGAATTATAAGGGAATAAGTTATTGAGTGTTGGCAGGGAAGAATATGCTAGTATTTTAGTCGAAAGAATGCGCGTCGAGTGATGAGGGACTGATTGGTGAAGAACAAAGTGCATTTAGAAGTGGTAGAAGACGTGTGGATCAAGATTTCGAAAAAATGAATGAGAAAATGAGATTGACGAAGAAGAATAAATTGTATTTAGGTTTATAGGACTTGTAACAGGCGAATGATTAGGATTAAATAGGAAAGTTCTATGGCAGGTGTTAGTGGATGTTATAGTGGTTAGTGTAGGGCCCCGGGGGGTGGGGGAGGGGACCCATATTTAAATGGATCAAAGGTAATGTGTGATCGATAGTGAAGCGATGTGTAAGAGTAAATGGAGTTCAAAGTGGATTGATCTAATATTAAGAGTGGAGTGAAACAGGGATGTATTATGTTTACCTTGGTTATTCCAATTTGTATATGGATGGGGTCAAGAAAAAGAATTAGAGGTAGGGTGGCAGAGAGAAGGTATTAAAAGATGGAGAATGAAGAGAGGTGGAGGGAACCCTATCTTACTATATGTGGGTGATTATGGTTCTATTATGAATCTGAAAGAGTTTGAGAGGATTGATAGAGGGGGTTTGGAAGGGTGTGTAAAAGGAGGGTTTGAAAGTAATTGTAGATAGAGTAAAGTTATGGTAGCGAGTGAGGATAGTCCGCGGTGTGAAGTTACGTTAGATAGTGAACAAGTGGATACAAGTGGTCTTTGAGTTTTAAAAATATTTAGAGATATATGTTGAATGAAAACAGAACGGATGATGCAGAGTGTAAGGAAAGTTTGAATGGTAGGAAGGTGGTTAGATTGACAATTAAACCTTGGTGATGTAGAGGAGTTAAGTTTTAGAGTGCGCTATGTTTTTACATGCAGGACATGATTACTTGCACCTGGGTTACTGTATAGTAGTGAAACTATGGTCTGGAATAAAGAGGTATAGATCTAGATTCAAATGTGTTTCAGATGACAATTA
>JABUQX010133165.1:12500-22691 GCA_015478945.1 Trachelipus rathkii | reverse complement strand
CATCATTGCGGTCGAAATGTTCTTAAATCGGTTCGGCGTGCAATTCGTGGGGATTCCGGCAAAAATGATTTGAAAGTTAAGTTCCTTAGTGACTAGAAAAAAGAATCTACGCATTAACTCAGTTAAATGTTAATATTTAAAATTTAAAGGTAAGATTTAATATAAAATAAAATTTTATCATTATTTTTTTCCAATTATCTGAGATGGAGAGAGCAACAATTTTATTGCAGCAACATATTCTTTTACTCTATTTGGAAATGAAAAAATTAAAAGGCAAATTTTCATTAAAAAGAAGAATGATTGAACTTTTAGTTCATAGAGCAAGAGGCTGAAGACTGCGTTTCTCGAAGTCTCGAGTCATTGAAGAAGATTATTAATCATGTTCAGTTGATACGACAAGGACTGAAAACCTACCTTCATCTTATCTTGGTTTACTGTGATGTGTTCATAGCATGATTAAGGAAACTATTCACTGACAACACTACCGGCCACAATGTGTTACATGGTGTAATGCATATATATATAGTATATATATATATAATATATATATATTAATATATATTATATATATATATATATATATAATAATATATATATAGTAATAGATATATAACCCATATAGCACAGATGTTGCAGATATCATAGGCGACGTTAATGTTCGTCGCATTCGTCACATCACACATACGTCGTATATGTGACATTGTGTTCACATCTTATGTAGAAGTTACGCTTCTTCGTTTCCATATGGCAAGTTATTGCGACCGTAACATGTAACTTTTAGAGTGTTCCGCGACGCTGCCGAGGCGATAGATATCTTTTCAAAAATAACAAACACCGGTCTTTTTTCTCCAAATGTGTTATTAACTCGTTAATGAACTTTTCTTTTATGTTTTCTTGTTTATGTCATTTTAGACATGTTTTTCTACAAATATTTCGTATATTGTAATTTACAAGATTTTCTTTAAATACCGCACATTTGCGCACACTGATTACTATTAATTAATTATGGTTCAGTCACGTATGCTTATGAAAGGAGTTTGGGAGTGACCTCTGCCAGTGTTATTTTTCAATATATTTTGTGTAAAATGTTATTCATGTGTTAAGTGCATTTTGCACTCTACCAGGGGAAATGATTTATTTTTTATTTATAGTTTGCTGTTGACTGTTTTGAATATTTCTAATCGTATGAAAGTGAAATTTGTTGACTAGTTAAGCCTACCTAGATTAATAATAATTGCCCTATTTTCTAAATACTTATCAGGGTAAATTATGTATTATATCATATATATTAAAATACTATAATTATATATATATATAATATTATATTATATATAGTAATATATATATATTATATTTATAATATATATATATATATATATAGATATATATATATATATAAACTATACAAAAATCCGCGCAACGGTTTTATAGGAAAATCCAACGCCCTTCCCTCCCGAAATTCCTCCCAAATCTCCCCTTGGCTTACTCACTTACGTTTCATACTCCGACCGCTTTAAACTCAGTTAGTACATAAAACAAAATTATGTGTAACAAATGTTTTTCTGTATGTTATATTTAATTTACTTTGGTAACTTAATTCCTTAAAACTTGGATGCTGATTGTCCACACAACATCTTTTCTTTTTATTGCAAAGCTTTTAGTATTTTAAGGACAGGTGGCACGCCAACCATAGGCAAAGGATGCGCATGGCTGCGAATTATTTTTGATTGGTGGTTTGATGCGTGCATGGTGAATAGATCGCTTGTGCCTACTTTTTATATTAAAATAGGCTCCAGAATCTTTTTGGGAGCTAAAAAAAAACTTTCAGAATTTTGGGAAATTTGTAAATTAAAAAGTTTAGTTTTAATACAATAGTTCAGTAAAGCTTTCTCACATTAGCAACATAATACCATATAATTTGAACTATATTATATGAATATATATATATCATATATAATATATATAATTATATATATATACTATATATATATTATATAATTATATATGTATTATATTTAATAATATATATATATATATATCAATATTTATATGATTATATATATATATTAGTAATATATGAATATAGTATAGTATATTATAATATATACTATATATATATATTATATATATATAATAATATAATACTATATATTATATAATGTATATACTAATACTATATATATATATATATATATAATATATATATATATAGTATATATATTATATATATATATATATATGTATATATATTATTAGTATATATAATATATATTATATACAAAAGTTCACCAAATAGATGTGCGTGAAAAACTACCGTCGACGCAACCGTTTACCGGATGTACGTTGCAGGGGGATGTCATTAGAATGCGTAAATACTACGTTACCATAGGACGTTGCCAGCGAAGGTTGCAGATGTGTTCATCTCTGACAACAGGCATTTCCACAGCGCAGTAATATATTATTATGTTAATAATACGATGTTCGCTCATTCGCAAAGGGAACACGAAGGGGCGGGGGGGCGGCGCGGCACGGGAGAAGCGAAGCGTCCGCTTCGTGTTAGCGTTAGTGTTGCTATATGGGTAGGGGGAGTAGTATATATATATATATATATAATATATATATAATAATAATATATAGTAGATATATATTAAGGGTGATATTACTAGGTATATACGTATATCTATAGTATATTGTATAAGTTAGTAGGTATACGCTATATAGTATTCATATACATTGAGATACACCGGTTTGCCTGCATGGTTGCAAGTGGTGCGCATGTTGGGGGCTGAATGCTCATCGTCCTGTGCGTCCTGCCACCGGGCCACTTCACGAAAAGCAGTTTGGATGATTTCTGATAAGAATAGATTTTCAGCACTTCCACCAGAGGGAAGAGAATAATGTTCATATGACTCGAACGGTTTCAAGAAAAGCAGCTCTGCCCCTTGCAACAATATTTTTGTTTCTTCTTTTTATATTATATTTTATATTTTTGTATTTCGAAAAAGAAAAGAAGTAAAACTAGACATTTTTAATCATCAATCCTTTAAATTGATTGTGCATTATCATGAATGAAGATTTGTACATTCATGAAAATTCGAATTCGTAAAAAAAATATATTTTCCTTTAAGTAGTAGAGTTGACTTATAGAATCATAAACTGTGCAACAACGCATGAAACAGAATCAAACACAACACAAACAACAACAACAGCAGAACGAACAACAACAACAACACCAATAATAATCTCTATATATATAATATATTATGTATATATATATATATATATATAGATATATATATTATATATATATAGTATATAATTAATATATATATATATTATATTAATATATGATAGTATATATATATACATATAATATATATAGATATTATATATAATATTATATTTATATATATAGTTATATTATATTATATAATATAATATATATTATTATATATACTATAATATTAATATTAATCATAATAAAATTTTACAGTATGATATATTATATATTAAATATATTAATTACTATAAATATAGAGATAGATATAGTATAACTATATATATTATATATTACTATATTATATATATATATATCATATATTACATATACTATATATATATTATTATAGTGATAATATAATTAATATATATAATATATTAATATATAATCGTATATATATATTATATACGTGTATATTTATGAATATGGTATTGCAATATATATAGTATATATTATATACTATAGTATATATATATATATATATAGAGTATATATATATTAATACATGTATATAAAATAAAATGATATTATATATTAATATATATATATGATACTATATATATATATATATAGTTACTATATTTATAATAAATACTTATTATATATATTAATATATATAGTATATCATTATATATATATAACTTGTTTAATTATATAAATTATAATATATGTATAGTAATATATATATAGTATATATATATATATTATAATATAATATATAATTGTATATACTACTTTTATTTTTAGACAAAATATATACATATATATTAGTAATATATAATATAATTCTAATATTATATATATATAAATAATAACGTATATATATATACATCATGACTATAATATATATTAATATCATATATATATATTATTCATTAATTATTATTATTAATAATATATATTATTATTATTAGTACTATTTTTATTTGACTTGTATATTGATTATTATTATTATTATATATTATATTATATTATATTATTTTATTGATTCATTATATTATATTATTATTATTATTATTTTATTTATTATTTTATATTATTTTGTTATTATTTTTTTTTTTATTGATTTTATTACTTATTATTTATATTATCGTATATTATTATTATTTATTATATGATTATTATTATTATTCATTATTTATTATATATTATTATTATTATTATTGTATTGATTATTGATTATTATTATTTATCTAATCCATTGATATTATAACCTGAATAAGAAAGATTCGCTAGTAAATATGGATAGTAGTAATTAACCTTAGAGTAGATTCCTTTACCTAATCTAAATTCTAATTACTCTTTATGTTAAAAAATTTTCTGGAATACATAGGTAATTGTTACTCGTTGCTCATCAAATCGATGTATATTGTATAACTTTGAAACAAATTGATTTTAAGAGTATAACACGTTTTCCCCCATCTCTCTCTCTCTTCTCTCTCTCTCTCTCTCTCTGCTCTCTCTCTCTCTCTCTCTCTCTCTATCTCTCTCCACACGCACCGACACGCACAACGCATACGCACACGCACAGCGCACACGCCACACGCACACGCAACACGGCACACGCACACGACACGCACAACCTAGCAAAACTTACACAGAAGATATATATATATATAATATACTATGTAATATATGTATATATATATAATTAGTTATAGTATATATATATTATATATATATATATATATATATAATATATATATAATATATATATATACAATATATATATATAAACGTCAAATATTTATAATTTATTAGGAAATATATATGATAATATATAGTATATTAGATATATATATAATAGTATCATATATATATGATAATATATATATAGTATAGTATAGTATATATAATATAAGTTATATATGTTTATATATATAATAGAATATATATTATATAATGTAATCTATATATTGATATTACTTGCAAAAGTATGTAAAATATAATTTATATATATATTATATATAGTATTATATTTTTATTATAATTATTATTGGGGTTATAATATATTGAGTATATATATATAGGTGATTAGTATAGTGATATATATATATGTAAAGTATAGTGGAATAGTGAGTATAATATATGTATGGCATATATATTATACGAGTGTAAAGAAATATATAATACCTTGTTTTGCTGAACATGTGGACTAAAATGCACATATGGAACGTGGAATGTTTAAAACGGGTTGTAAATAAGGAAAACTTTTATAACGTTGAGAAAAGTTATTAAGTCTCCTAATTTAATGTTTCTAATAATTGTAATTAAAAATTAATGCCAGATGCTTACATGCCTATTTCTTCGGTTAAGATTCTCAATCTCGCTCTGTTGGCGGCGACCGCTTTAATTTCCTTCCAACTCTTCCCAATCCTCTCTCTCTCTATATCCTTCAATAGTGATTTTCTCCACTTCATTGCTGGTCTTCCTCTTCTTCTTCTTCTCCTTTGTGAATTCCACTCCAGTGCCAAATATCCCTGTGGGGGAGTAGTCCAAATGGTTGACACGTCATAAAAAAAACTGCCGTACAGCCAGCCGCAGGTGTTAGGATAGGTTAGGTTAGGTTAGGTTAGGTTAAGTTAAGTTAGGTTAGGTTAAGTTAAGTTAAGTTTTGTTGGATTCGCTAGAGAAACTCTAAATAACGATATTTTTTTTTTTTTTTTTTATTTTTTTTACAAATGTCGACCATTTATTACTAGCTTCCCCTGTGGTCTTCTCAACACGTGTACCACCCATCTCCACTTCCTCCTCAGAATCTGCTTCTCAACTTTCTGCTCTCCGGCTCTATTGTACGACAACTCATTCGAAATAACCTTTGATCATCTTACTCTGACTATTCTTCTCAAATGTTTACTTACTAAGACCTGAACCTTATCTCTAATTTCACTTGTCATTTTCCATGACTCGTTCCTAAATAACGATACCAATTTACCATTCTTTTCTGTTAACTGTCGTGATTTTTAGATATTGTCTAACTGTTGAAGTGCTACTTTTGGTTTACTTATTCTCTTTTCCACTTTCTTCTTTGCTCCTCCTTTATTACTTATTACACTTCCGAAATAAGAGAAATCCTCTTCCTCTTCCAGCTGTTTTCCCCCCAGCTTTTAGATACCCTCTCTAAGATTTATTTTAGTTTTTCTTCTGTTTATCCTGAGACCCACTTTCTTTGCTTAGTCCTCTAGACGGTTCAGTTTCTTCCTCATTTTTTCTCCTTTGTGACGGCAAACATACATTATCGACGTAGTCCAGATCCTCCAACACATTAATCAATCACCATTCTATTCCACTCCTCTCTTGTTTATCCTCTTTCATCACTTCATCTATTACCGTCAAGAAAATAATAGGTGACAAGAGACAAACCTTGTCGCACGCCTGTGCTCTCTGTGAGTGACTCAGTCAAATTCAATCAGTTCAGTTTCTTCCTCATTTTTTCTCCTTTTTGACAGCAGACACACATTATCGGGGTAGTCCAGATCATCCAACACCTTAATCAATCACCATTCTATTCCACTCCTCTCTTGTGTGGCCTCTTTCAACATTTCATCTATTACCGTCAAGAAAATAATAGGCGACAAGAGGCAAACCTTGTCGCACGCCTGTTCTCTCTGTTAGTGGCTCAGTCAAATTACTCTAGTGTTCAACTTTACAGTTCCTGCACGAGTCTTTTATGATTCTCATAATCTTCTCTGGCAATCCATGTTTTCCGGCCACTTCCCACGTCACTTCTCTGTGCATATAAACATTGAAGTATCATTCAATACTCTGTTCTGCTACTTTCTTCAGCGCGTTAATCTGGTCTACACACAATCTACCTACTTCCAAACCTGCCTGTTTCCTCAACAATAGTCCATCTATCTGTTTCCTTATTACCTGAAAAAAAAATCCTCATCAGAAATTTACTCGAATGTGACAGTAATATTATGATAATCCAGTTGTCACAACATGTTGTCTACCTTCCTAGGGAACTTGATTAGTAGTCCCTTCCTCCATTTCTCCAGGATGGTTTATGTCTCCTATATTAAGTTAAAAGAACTAAAACAATTTCTCCACCATCAGTTCGTGATCAGCCTCCAGTAGCTCCGCCTCCAGGCGCTCTTCCCATATTCAGTTTTTTCAATGTTCTTTAATCTCTCTTCTGGTTGGTGGTTCACTTTTCACATTCGGGTTATGTCTAGACCTTTCTTCCAATTCGTTCTCTCCTTCTTCTACCTCATTTTTACAGTTTAGACCTCCTTAAAGTGGTCCTTCTATCTCAATAGCTGTCCCTATCTTAGTGGTTATTAATATTTCGTCATTTCTTTTCACCAAAATTTCCCTCCTGTGTCCCTTTTCACCCAACATTTTTGTTACCTTGTGCACTCTTCATGTTTCTCCTCTACTAGTAGCTTCTGCTTCCCATGCCAAATCCTCTGCCTATCTTCGTTTATATCTTTTCGTTCCTCTCTTAACTTCTCTGATTTTTCATTGCCAGGACTCCTCATTTTCCCTTCTCTCCTCCAAATGTACACATTTGTTTATATAAAAACTTTATATTTATCTTCTATCATATTCCAAATATTTTCTCTTTTTCTTACATACCCAATTGTTTCTTCAGCAGCTCCTAAAAGAGCCCGCTTAAAACCACTCCGTTTCTTTGCCACCTCCTCACCTCCTCTCCGTCTTGTAACATCTCAGATCTGTTTCTCGAGCTCACTTTAAGCTACTGTCTTGTTTCTAGGTTTGTAAGTTTTTTTTCACCTCAAACTCTTACCTTTTCTCTAGTAGTAGTGCCGTTTCTACTTGGTTTAATCTTAAATCTGCTATTACCAAATGATGATCTCTTGCCATGTCTGCTCCTCCCTTACATCTCACATCCATTAATTAAGTTCTCCATCCCCTTCTTATTGCAAAGTGATCTATCTGATTCTGCGTTCTACCATCTGGAGAAACTCATGTGATCTTGTAACATTCTTGTTGTTCCCCAAATCACCAGATCAAGCTACTCGCAAAAATTTACAAACTGTCGTCCATTCCTCTTTCTTTCCCGAACACCAAGCCTTCACATTATTCTCGAATGATTCCTATTATCTGTTCTGACATTGGCATTAAAGTCTCCCATAACGATCAGAATATCTCTTCTTTTCACTCCCCTAACCAACTCCTTCAGACTCATAAAAATTATCTTTACTTTCTCTCTGCCAACCCTGTAGGGGCATGACATTGTATAATTGTAACTTACATTTACTGTAGTGGCATGACATTGCATAATAGTCACTTATTTTAGTCTTAAACCTTGCTGTAATTATTCTCTCTGAAACTGGTTCCCATTCCATCACACTATCCACCATCTCACAGATAACCCTCTGTGGTCCTCTCCCTCTGTTTTCTGTTTGGTCCAACCATCATCTCACCCCTGATGTTCCATCTCACTTCCATCAGCCCTAATAAATCCACTGCATGCCTCTCTCTCTCTCTCTCTCTCTCTCTCTCTCTCTCTCTCTCTCTCTCTCCTCTCTCTCTCTCTCTCTCCTCTCCTCTGTTCCTTCGTCACCCGATGTAACCTTGATGGTTGAAAAAGTGTTCGTACATTCCACATTCCGATTCTAGTCCATGTTTTTGTGCCTGGGTTTGTCAACAAAAGATCGGTTCGGTTTATCATAACTTTAGTTTCGGTAATCAAGTTATTTAGTTTGTGTGAGTGATTAATCTACCTAGCCGACACCAGCGGTGGAACTACCACCTTAAAGCACCTGGGCATGCTTTGTTAATTTTGGTCCGCCAGCCGAAGCCACTATCCAATACAGGGCCGTAGCCAAGGGGGGGGCTGAGGGGGCTGCAGCCCCCCCGAAATTTTCGACAGTGAATTTTTTTAAGCAGAAAAAAAATATATATATATATATATATATATATATATATATATATATATTATATAATATTATATATATATATATAGATATATTATATATATATATACTAAAATATATATTATATATATATACCGTATATTATATAATAATAATATAATATAAATATATATATATATTATATTATTTATATATATATATATATATATATATATATATTATACCGTAATATATAATATAATATATAATATATTATATATATAATATATAATATATAATAATATTATTATTATAATAATATAATATATATATATATATGTTATTTATATATAATAATTATAATGTATATATAATATATATATATATAATATTATATATAATTATATATAATATATATAATATATATTAATATATAATATATATATATATAATATATATATATATATATAAATATATATAATATATATATTAATATATATATATATAATAATATTATATATATATATAATATATATTATATACCATATATATATATATATATATATAATAATATATATATATATATATAAATATATATATATATATATATATAATAGTATATATATATATATATATATATATTATATATATAAGGATAATTATATATATTAAGCTTTTATTCAGAAAAAAAATTGAAAGCATAGACAAACAACTGAACACCAAAATAAGAAAAAGGTGAAGGAAAATAGAGAAAAATTGTTCCAATAATTGAAACTAACGTTTATGTGGCCAGGAAGTCTTGCATTAAGGGGCTCAAGTGACTCTGGACTATTGAATTATCAACTCCAGCTGAAAATGAGAAATTTTAGAAGCCTTCTTAGTTTTCGAGCAAAGAGGTGACCAAGTTTTGAAGAACCACTTACTTCTATCATCCAAAATTCAAGTATACGAGTCAATGATCAGAATGAAATCATACATCATTAGTGCAGCTTCATACAAAGGAAAATAGTGTAAGAAGTTAATAAAAAATTTTTTCAGCATTAGCTGATGAAACAGCTGATATTTCCCAAAACAAATCAGTTTTCA
>JABUQX010133165.1:0-10000 GCA_015478945.1 Trachelipus rathkii | reverse complement strand
TTCTCTCTTACTCTTGCCTCCTCTTCATTCTTATCACCTACTCATCCCTTACTCTCATCTTTCCTTCCTTCTACTACACTTCACTCCTCTATCTCTCTATCTCATTTTTCTTGTCTTCCCTTCCCTATTCCTCTCTTCTTCTTCTTTTTAGACTTTCCCTCTTTTCTCATCATACTATTACTCTTTTTTTTACTTTTCCTCTACCTATCCATCTCAATATTTCTACTTTTATGATCCATCTTTATGCTTGTGTCGTTCTCGTGTCTGTTTCGTGTCCCTCTTTTTTTTCTCTTTCTCTTTCTTCTTTTCCTTCCTTTCTTCCTTCTTCTCTCTCTTCCTCCTTCTTACTCCTTATCTTCTTTTTTGCCTCCTTTCCTTGTGCGCGTGTCTTTCCCTTTCTTTATTTCCTCTTCATTCTTCCTCTCTTTCTCTTCTTTGTGATCTATTCTCACCAACTATGTTGATTCTCATTCTTTTCTTTATCCTTTCTCCTATCATTCTTCTATATCTATTTTTTTCTTCCTTCTTTTCTTGAGTTCTTCACTCCCTTTCTTCACTCTTTTACTTCCTTATTTCTCTTCCTTCTTCTCTTTTTCTTTCTTTATTTTCTCTTCTCCTTACTCATCTGAATTATTATATTTTCGATCCTATACTATATAATATATAAATATCATATTAACCTTCACCACCCAGATACCTACTACTCTTTCTTTATCTTGACCTTGATTTATAGCTTCTATGTTTTAACACATTATAATCTTTCTGATTCCATCCTCTCATATCCATATTTATCTGCCTCTACTTTTACTCTCCTATCACTATTTCTTCTACTCCTCATCTACTTTACTTCACTTCTTAGTATATATTATATTAGATATATATTATATTTTATCGTATATGTGTATGTATTATATATTATTACTTATCTATATGTAATATTTTATACCTTATATATATAGACGTGAGTAATTAAGATCATTCCTCTACTCTCTATAACTCTCATCTTTTACTTCTTCTTTTTTCTTTATCTTATATCTCTTCTATCATCTCTCTATTTCTCATGACCATCTACTCTCATTCTTTCTCCCTCCTTTCCTCATCTCTCTCTTACTTTTATCCTCATTTACTTTCACTACCTTCCTATTCTTCCTAGCTCTTTAATATCTTAATATACATATTATATAATATATTATGATATATTAGTATATATATGATTATTATATCACATTATCTTATCTCTTTTTATTTCTACTTTACTTTCCTATTATTTCTCTTTTCTATGTGTCACTTAGTTTCCCATGTTCTTTTCACTTCTCTCTCTTATCTTTATTCTTCCTTTTCTCTCTCTCTTTTCCTCTCTTCGTCACTTTCATCTCTCATGCTCATTTTATTTTTCTTATTATTATTACCAATCTGTCTTATCTCCTACTTTATCTGACTTTCCATTAATTGTTCATAAAACCGGAATACAATTCCTTCTTCTTCTCTCTCATCCTTCTCCCTTTATTATTCCTCCTCCTTCTTTCCTCTGTCTATCTCATTCTATCTCTACTCTAGTATCTTACTCTCCTCTTTATTCTTCCCTTCATTCATTCCTGCTATCACTTATTATTCTCCTGTTCCTCATTCTCCCTCTATCCCTCTCTCTCTTTTTTTCTCTACGTTACTTATCAGTTACTTAGTATCTTCCTTTCATTTCCTTACTTTATCTTTCTTCACTGTATTTCACTTTTCCATCTACTTCTTGTACCTGACCTCTTCCTTTTCTACTTTTCTTACTGTATATACTGTTTTCTTCTTCCTCCTTTCCTTCTCTCTCTCTTCTCCTCTTCTCTCTCTTTGACTTATCTCTATTCTCATAACCTCTTACTTCTCTCTTTCTGATATTCTTTCTTATCTATCTTGTATACTCTTCTCTCTACTCATCTCTTTTCTCATCTTCTTTTTTCTTTCCTCCCTCATTTCTTATTATATTTTTCTCCTACGATCTTCTTATCATTCTCCTTATCTTATTTTTATTTTTTATATCCCTCATCTTGATCCTTCTATCTTCTTTCATTTCATCTCTTTTACATATCTCTTCTCTCCCTCTATTCCCCTTTTCTTCTTATCCCTCCTTCTTCTTATTTCTGTTTCTTTATTCATCTTCTACCTCCCTTCTTCTCTTTCTTCCCTCTTTCCTTCTTCTCTTCTACTTCCTCTTACCCTATTATCTTCATCTCTTCTACTTTTTCGATCCTTCAGTTACGTTCTTACTCTTTATTCTACTTGATTCATTCCGCAAGATACTATAGTTTACGACCACTTTCTTCTCTCTTCTTCTTCTTTTCTTCCTTCTTTTTCCTTTTTCTCTTTCTTCACTATCCTTCCTCTACCTTCTCTATTTTCTTATTCTCTCATCTTTATTTGATCTTCATCTTACCTTCACTCTTCCTTCCTTATTCCCTTCTTCTGTATTCTTTCTTCTTCTTTCTCTTCCTTTCTTTCCTAATATCTTTTTTATCTTTTCATATTTTATTTATTTCTCACTTTCACTTTCTTTTTCCTATTCATACTTTATCTGTATACTATTACGCTTCTTCTATTTCTATCCAGTACTTCACTTTTGACCGTCATCCTTTTTCTCCTCTCTATCCTCTCTCTTTATTTCTTTTTCTTATCTTTATCCTTCCTTAACTACTACTTCTATCTC
The DNA here is from genome assembly GCA_015478945.1 of Trachelipus rathkii. Classification (NCBI taxonomy): domain Eukaryota; kingdom Metazoa; phylum Arthropoda; class Malacostraca; order Isopoda; family Trachelipodidae; genus Trachelipus; species Trachelipus rathkii. The sequence goes on along the minus strand of JABUQX010133165.1, from coordinate 7,308 downwards.
TCTCTCCTCTCTCCCTACTTCATTTCTATACTCTTTTTCTCTTACTCTATTATTTTCATCTTTTTCTTTCTTTTCATCTTGCTTTTAATGTTTCCTTTCTTTTCAGACAATATACATAATATATAATATATATATAATATATTATATATATTATATAATATATATATAATTAAATTATAATCTATATATATATTTATATTATATATTATTTTATTATATATTCTTATATATAGTTCCTCGGCTAATAGATGGTTCTTGGGAAACTTATGTTCTTTATATTATAATAATAGAGGAAGTACGATATAACAAATAAGTAGGAAAGTGCATTTCTTTTTTATTTTTTATATAATCCGTGATTTTTCGTGTATACTCCACCTATTTTCTAGACAAATAGTTACCTTCTTAGAAATAATTTCATCATTTGATACCACTCAATAAATCTAATATAATGTATAAAAAAAATGATCATTTAATTATAATTATTTATTTAATATTTTTATTACTTTACCTATTAAAGTATAAGATAGTTGTTACATTTTAAAATATATGGGTAAGCATAAGCTTACATTATGTTTATGATATTATATTAAAATACCTATTTAATCATACATATTTTTTAGCTAATAATTGGAAAAATAACTTTTAATCATATATATATTCCTGATCAGGAAATCTGAAGTTTTAAATTTTGTAGCGTACTAAATTACGAAATTAATATTGGAAAATTACAGAATGCATATAAGTTTATATATAGTTAGTTGTTAAAACAAAAAATTTTATTTGTTTTGAATTATTACTCAGTATTTTTATTTAAGTTAAAACATTAACCTAAAAAACAAAAATAATGAATAATAATATAATATATAATAATTAATAATAAAAAATTTAATATAATAAATTTAATTTTTTTAAAATTTATAAATTAAAGTTTTATTAAGGTGGTAATTAATTAATTTAATAATTATATATAATAATTTTTCCTCTAAATGTACTTTTTAAAAAGACTTTTTAATTATTATAAAATAATTAATAATAATAATAATAAAAATAATGAATAATAATAATAATTAATGAATAATAAACAAGACGCTTTTCTAAAAGTAATATAAAGAGTATAATCAGAATTCATTACAAGTTAATGACAAGTGATGAGCTTTAAAAGTAAAATGAAACAGTGAAAGTTTAATTAATAATAATTAAGATAAATTAAATAAGTAAGAAAAAATAATAAGAATAATAAGAATAAGAATTAAAAAGTTAATAATATAATAAGAATAATAATGAAAACTGGAGTGGGTACAGGAGAGTGAAAAGTGGTGAGCTCAAGTGGTGGTGTATATTACTCATAAGTAGAGGGTAAAATTTATTAAATTGGGATCAGATAGTAAAATGGGTAAAAGAGATTAAAATGGTTTTGAGAAATGGGTGATAATGTGAGGTTCCTATAAGGATAATATAATTAAAACGACGCCTAGTAATAATCACAAGAAGCAACGCGAAGTGCATATGGAAGGTACGAACAAGTCGTGTGTGTAGGAGATGAATAACAAATTCTTTCCATAAGTCAAGTAGCGATGTTCGGGAAGTTGTGAAGATATGGTGGCGACTTTAGGTGGTTAGTAAGCAAGTATGACAATATATTTAAGCGAAATCGTTGAACCTAGACCCAAAAAGATCTTGAAATCCCTTCAATATGAAGTCTGGTGAAACATGCGTGAGGGTAGGATACCCTACGGGAACAGAATACATTTGCCAAGCACCCCGCTACATCGTTTAATTAAACAGATCAATAAAAAATGTTTTTAAATAAGAAATGGCTCACTCACATGTAGGTATGTGTAAGGAGTGTAAGTAGGAGTAGTCGATAGCGTGAGTATAGAGTGTAAGTGGAGATAAATGTGTCAAAGTGATTACCTATTAAATGAGTGAAATGATATGAAAATAGTACAAAATCAAGTGGAAAGTGAAGATGTTGCCTCACCTCGGGGGTAAGTAGCAACGTGATATCGGGGCCTAGAATGAAGGTGTGTAGAGTCAAATCGCGCGTAGTGTAAGTACAAATCTTGGCAGTGTGTAGGTGTGTAGCCCAGATTAAAAAGTTCTGTGTGGTGTAATTTGTTTGATAGATAGATTGTGTATAGCTTTGCGTGTTTGTTTTTGTGAGTGTGATGTCGATTAAATGTTGGGAAAGCTCTTCTAATATTTCTCCGAAGCGAAATTTAATATAATACTATCCAAAGTAAATTCTCTCAATGAATGATCTAATTATAAGATAACAAACTAAGATATTAAGTAAATAGATAATAATAAAAATAAGACAAATAAAATATTATAATATTAAATAATACTGAGCCGGAGACGGGCACTCAATATAGAGTAATATATGATTCAAAATAAAAGGATTGAACATAATATGGAGAATGAAACTTATTGAAAAAATGACAAACAGGCTAACTTAAAAAGACGTAAGAATATATAAGGTATATTCAACTATGGGAGTAGCTGGTAATAAACTAATGATAGAGTTAGAAAGAACTTTCTACGTAAAATCGAGATCCGCCTTAGAATACTGGAAAGCAGTAAAGTTAGCGAGAGAGGATATGTTACAATATATTCATTAAACTAGACAAGTTTAAAGAGACTAAAGGAAACAAGCAGATTTATAAACCTAGATGAAAAAGCGGTATACAGTACAATTAGTTTTAAAGCAGTACAAATTATGTTAATTTCAGTCAACTCTAGTCCTAATAAGATTTGCAGAGTAAAAACAAATACAAGGAGACCATCCTTAATTCCAGTAGGTTTGATATGGTAGAATTACCTCGTGTAAATTAGACAATTTAATGACTGACTATGGTGAGTTTATCTTGCTGAACTAATACATTAAAACGAGCCTAACATTCTAGCATTAAATGTTATGTTTAGTGAGTAGTTTAGATTAAGTGCCTTGTATATGTCAGAATTGCGCATAGTGTAGTGTTTAAAACAAGCTGATGTAAATGTCAGAAGATTAGCCTTAATAAAAGCGAAGAGTGACTCCACAGAAACAAAAAAGACCGCGATACTAACCCCTTGTTGCTATGTAACACCCTCTACCCAATTGGCAGTTTTGTAAACCCCACTGGCCATTTCTTGTTACTTGCTGTTGGCACCCATGTTAAAAGCTGCGATTATTAAAATAAAGTGATAATGTAATAGTGAGTTGGTTGAAGCGTGTGCCAGGTTTAAGTCAACGAGCGCAGCATAGAGGGCAGTTTTTTTTGAAGACTTAGTAGATTATTTGATTAATACCCAAAGCATGTTGAAATCAGCTGAGTGAAAGTGTTATATTACCGCAAGTTAAAAGACACAAAGCTCGCCGTAAAACGATCAACGAACATAAACTTATATTCCCTTGGTCAGTGGTGCTCTTCTATAATGAGTAACACATTGCGCGTCTGTAATATTGGAAGACTTTTACTGATACATCTCGAGTCATAGCCTCATAGCCATATATCAAGTAGTGTGAAAGTTAGATTGATGACTGATAAATTTGAAAAAGTTAATATAGTGATTTATTATGACAATGCATGAGTTGTGTTATACCTAAATAAAAAGAGTCCATGTATAGATTTAAAGGCTAAGTTATAAATACTATTGTGGAGAAGGCTTGAAGTTAAAGCAGTAAGCCAGTAAATCAGTTTCACTATAAAATAATGAAAATGGCATAGTTTTTATTTCCTAATCCCACATTAGTGCTGAGACTGTTTTGAATTTTGTTTTAATTTCAGAGTCTATGTGCGTATTTAGACTCACCCCATTCTTTATTTGAAATTATTCATCCGCTTTATTCTTAGTGGATGGGTTTATATCTAAGTATTAACATTTTATAATATGAGAGTTCTATTATTTATAATTTAATAGTTAATATGAGTGTTTGTATAAAGAAATATTACAGATTTCTACAATTATAGTATAAGTTATTTAATGACTGAATGAATGAGGAAAGTGATATAATTCACCCGGAAACTGACCGTATTTCAGTAGAACATCTATAAACAATATCGGCGGTATCCCTTCTATTGTCTCTGTCCTCCTCTATAAACATTAACATTAATTAAATAATAATAAATAATTTATATATTTAAATTAACAAGTATTATTAAGTATAATAATAAAATAGTAATATTATAATATTATAAGTAATAATAAATTATAGTATTTATATATAAAAATGTTAAGTTATATGTAAAATATTATAAAGATATGCTGATTATACAAATAGATTTGAACGTCATTCTATAAAATTAGATGAGTTTCAATCAAAGTTGAACCTTCAAAAGTATGGATATAATAGTAGCCTATACTAATATAAATGCTATATTAGAGACATATTTATAATGGTTAGAGGTACTATTCTGAAAAGTATGTTATAAGGCATATCATAATTAAATATAGTATTAGATAAGGCAATCTAATAAAATATTTATGATATTAGGCTACAGTCCAAATATATCGAGTGTGTGAGTAAGTGTATAAAGTGAGTGTAATGATGTATATACTGTGTGCGGGTATGTTTAGTAAGTTAATATAATGTATATATGGAGTATTAATGTATGAAAGTATGATTCATAAATGGATTTATTTAATGTAGTATTAAGATGTTTACTATGCAAGTTATAAGTGAATAACTATTAATAATGTTATGTCCTAGTGATTTAATATAGTGTCATAGTAGATATATTGTGTTAGTATAAGTGTTCTATTAATAGTTGTACGATTGAGTGTGTTTATAGTTGATATGTGTGTTACTAGACATGAATGGAAAAGTTAGGATAGATCCAACAGGTTCATGATGTAATCACTACATTATACCGATCTAATTGATTATATCTAACAGTTAAGCCACTATCCAAAGACTTTAGGCATCATGTATAGACCTGGAATGTCGGGACTACTAACGCCGCAACTCGCGGCTGCTCAAGGGCCTAGGATGCAGGATGTGTAAGCAATACGGGCGGATGTTGAGGGCTAGGTCGTTAAATGGCGAACTGAGTAGCGTGCAGAGTACACCACAGACCGTCGATACACTGTAACCCTGTTTATCAGCGTTTGTGAAAGCCTATACAGAGTCCATCATGATCCAATCCAGAGTATGGCTTACGCTATAAGAGTTGACCGACATGGCCTAGCGTTGTCAAGTTGTAAGTAGGTTGCTTTATTAGTATAAGGATAATTACCCCATTGCTTATTTTAGATTTATGTTATCCGGCAAGGTCAAGCCGAATAATCAGGTCAAACAAGCGTTAAGATTATCAAAAAAGGTCTATATGCACATAAAGTAAGGTACTATAAATGACAAATATCTAAACGCGTGTCTCCGCACAATATATATTATATCCTCCTTACTTCGTTATCCTGTGCTTCCAATGTGGATTGATTAGTGTATGTGTAGTTTATATTATTATTTATTATTATTAATTATATTATTATATATAAATATGTAATTTATTATTATTAATTTTTATATTCAGGGCCTGTATACTTTAAGGAAATCCAAAAGTATTTACCATTGATTAGTAAAGCTGGAAGAGAGTGATAATGGGACGTTCCCACGAAAATGCCGACTAGCTGTGTTAAAGAGTATATCATGAGAGATATCATATAATTTGATGAGGTGCTAAACCGTGTAAAGTGAAATGTACAAGGTAAGAGAAAATGTAATCTCTATTGTTCTCTCTCTATAGAACTGTTACATGTATACTCCATTTTATAATATGGATAGGGTTATTGAGGTAGAAGAATATTTATAGACGTGGGTGAGTGAATTATAAACTTGGAAGTGTTATTTAGAATGATTGAGTAGGAGAATATAACGGTAAGAGAGGTAGATGATGAGCTACCTTATACCTATCCATTGATGTGGCGGTAAGATGGTGGATGAGTGGGTGAATGTGGAAGAAAAAGAGTGGAGAATGGTGGATGAGTAGGAGTGGAGTTACATAATGGTAGATGAGGGAAAACGAGTGGTGAGTCATAACGATAAATACGAAGATAAGAGTTATAAGGTATGGTGTGTAATTAGAGTGACCAGTTCTATGTGTGTGTTGAAGAAGTGAGTGCGAAAACCTGATGAAACCAAGGATATGGGTCATTGATATCATTAAATAATGTAAGATATGTTAATGGTGGGAGATAAGAGGAAATAGGGTGATTCAAAAATTATGCAGAGGTAGTGAAATGAAGCTGACGAAAGTTGAAAATTCCAAGTGAAATAAACTAGAAGTGTAATAACTATAAAAGAACGAAGTGCGGGAGTCCGGCGTAGGGTCACAGAGGGCTATAGGTATGGTTGACCCTTAGTGAAAGGAAGTAGGTGGTAAAACGTAATGAGTGCGGAGAAGTAATAGTAGTCTAGGTATTAACATAGATGTTTCATTAAGTGCGGACGTCGAGATGCGGATGGGTGTGCGTTTGGTGGTGTTTGTGCCAGGCTAGGAGAGATAGTAAAAGGAAAAAAAAAAGCACAGGCGAGGTGAGACGTGAACGTCACTTATCACTGGAAGCGAAATCGTCTAGGGGAAGAAAAGAGTGAAAGACCAGAATTAAAGGTGGACGCAAAAGAGATACCTAGAAAGAGGGGAATGAAGGTTTATCTGGTGTACGGCAAGAATACACAATTATAAAGGAAGATCGAGGAAATTAATATAATGTGTGTAATTTACAATGAATTTAAATAAGAACGAGAATAAAAATAAATGTCAAACCTAAGGGAGTGAGATGACCAGAAAATTCGCGATAGGTGAGAATATGAGATGACACAAGGCAAAGGAATAAAAAGTTAGCACGCTTGAAGTCGATTGCACGGTGCTTGTAAAATCGTTCGAGAGTTGATTAGCAACAGTAGGTGTGTGAGGTTGTGATTTCCTACGGCCAGCCCAGTGGTGTCCGAGGAAGAGGAATTAGACTTTGTGCAAAGGTAGGAATGTGTAAGCTGAAGTATGAGATGTTGCTTTACACAAGAACGAACAACGTCAAGAAATAAGAGAATATATTACATAAAACGAATTAACCAAATGAGCGCAAATAATTAAAATAATTCAAATATTAAAATTCAAATAAAATGAATCAAATAAAAAATTCTCTCAAGTGGTCTCATCAAATACAGTCTCACAGTAGCCTGAAGTGAGCGTTCAGTAAAGTGTAGCCGCTATACGAACGGTCCGCCATACTCATCTCCTCTCTCCTGCTCTACGCTCGATCTCATCCCGTGGCTCTCTCTCTCCCTCTTCTCTCTCAGGCTCTCTCTCTCTGATCACACTCGTCCTC
>JABUQX010133164.1:0-29754 GCA_015478945.1 Trachelipus rathkii | reverse complement strand
ATATATATATATATACTACTATTATATTCATATATTATTAATACTATATACTATACTATACATATGATAGTATATTTAAGTTTATATATCTATTATACTAAATTATATCAATATATAAATATCATATAATTCTATATAATATATAGTATATAATATATACTAATATTATCTATATAATTAAATGAATTATAATATATAATATGATATATATATTATTTATTTATATATATATAATATAATATAATCATATATAATATATAATATCATTATATATATATATATATATAATCCATATCACTCACACATTTCTGAATATACTAACATATATTACATAATATATTATCTAACACTAATTCTTGGGGTCTTAATACTATACAAAAAACTATAGCAAAAAAATAATATACACTATATAATATATATATATATATATAATATATATATATATATATATATATATATATATTATATTTTTATAGTAATATATATATTATATTATATATATAAATTATATATATATATATTATTATATATATATTATATTATATTATTCTTACTATATAATATTATATAATTACTATTATTATATATCTTTATATACTAATATATATAGTATATATAGAATGACAAATAGAATTTTCAACATTTGCAAGCTATGATAATTCTAAGAGCACCTATGATAAGATTTATACATGGACAAATGTATATTATTATATATTTATATAATTCATATATTATATATCTAGATTTAAAATATACATCTTTTGATCTAAATATTTATATATTATATATTAATCTTTATATTTATATATACTTATATGATTTTATAATATATATATATATATATATAATATATTATATTATGATATGATATATTATATATATATAACGGCAGCTTTAGAACGAAAAGAGCCAAAGTCAAGAGAAAGTTACAGAGAGAATTAATATAGCAACCGAAGGAGGGAAGTTTTTGAAATTGAATCTTTGTGCCCATCTTTATCAAAGCCTTAGATATGTCTAACGCCACAGCAAATTAGTCACAAAAATAGTCAAAAAATGCGGAAGAGCTGAAGACCAAGTGTCAGGAAAAAGGGAAAGAAGATAACCAGTCGAATCTTCCTTATAAAAAAAACTATACAAAAAAATCAAAGATAAGATTAAAAGATTTAAAATGTTTTAAATCTTCCTGTTAAGGATAGATACGAAAGCTTTAGATGGATCTGTCGTTGTATGGTTGACGATATTTGTATGGTTGACTGCGGTCCCCTTTTTTTCAGTACAGGCTTAATAAGCACAAGCTTAGAGTAGTTAGGAAAAGTTAGAAATGATAGGAAGAAACAAAACAGTTTTGCCAAATCACGGTACCAGCTCGGAATCACAGGACCTTCAGGACCTTCAGGACCATCGGAACCTAAGCACTAAGCAGCGAGGTTTTGGGTAGAGCTTTAGCCGAATTATTTTTTGGGTGGAGTCAGTGCAAGAATCCGGAGTCGGAAATCCACCTTTTTAATGTTAAGCTCAAACAAAGCAGATATAAATCGTTAGTGAGTTGGAGGGAATGCGGAGATGAGAAATAGCTTCAGAATCGTATGGAAAGGAATAAGAGCAAATGTTGTAGCAAACATTGTAATTTTAGCAGAAGTTAAGACATCAATATTACTCTCAGAGATATAATAAACTGAGAGAGAAGAAGTATCAAAGTTACAGTTAGCTCTTTAAAATTCCAAAATTGCTGAGTGTGAAGTAATAGAACAAGAATGATTGTTGCATTCTCTACGAGGAGAGGTTTTTAGTGATTTTAATAGTTGACTTTGTGTAAAAAGCATGTGTTTCTGGATTTCAAGAGAGAGGTAATCTCTGCTAAAGGTAGCAGCTGCGAATGGCACGAAAACAAGCAGAGTTTAAAGAAAGCTTATCAGTTTTTAGTTCAAGGCTAAGAGGATATTTGTATACCTATACTATCAATTATTTATTATATCATAATTATATTATTATAATATATTCTAATTATATATATTTATATATCTATATATAATATATATATATATATTATATTATTGTATATACTAATACTATTTATAGATCCATTGGAAATTATTCCTTAATTTCTTTTTTGAAGAAAAAATGATTAGATTATATTATATAATATTATTATCATATATTAATTATATCATATATATACTATATAATACCCCATATATATATTTTATACATATAACAATATATATATATATATATATATCCTTGAGAATCTTTATCCCTAATCATATTCTTTTTGAGCGGAAAAAGAACAAAATTGTCTTAACACATTACTAATATATCTATATATATATATATAAATATATATATACTATATATATATATACTTATATACCTATTATTATATACTAATATATATAATTATAGTATATTAAATATATTAATATGATATACCAATATATATATAGAACTATATACTATATGGCTTCATTAAGCCTTATTTCCCATTGCCTAAAAGATCTACAAATTTGTACATACCGAGAATTTTTCTTTCAGAAAAGTTTAATCTTATAATGATTCTTTCAGTATTTTCTTTATATCTGTTATTTCAACAATTTATCTAATGTACGTTCTTTCACTCAACTTCTAAAATTAAGATTTTTTTTTCTGGGGGAGGGAATTTGAGTACTGATATATTTTATTTTTTGTGCGAGCAATTTTCACTAAAGTTGGATATTCTTTTCTTTTTTTCTTTTGTAATCAAATAAAGCAATGGTTGACACGAAAATAACAAAGAATCATAAAAAAAGAAGGAAAAAGGAACATTGATAAATCTTTATCGAAATCATCTACGTAAATAAGCTGCATATGAAATATTAATAATAATACTATATATTAAAACAATTTAATTAATTAAATAAAATAACCAAAAAAAGAGGACTTACGGTAAAAAAAGTAAATAATATAATAATATATATATAATATAAAATATATAATATAATACAATATAAAATATTAATAACCATAAAAAATAATAAAAAGCATAAAAATAAAATAAATAATTAATATATATTATATATAATTTATATATTTATATTAAATATATATATATAATATTGTAAATGAAATCAGATTTTAAATATTTCTATTACTTATAAATAATAATATTAATTAAATATAATATAAATATAATAAAATATATTAAAATAAATAAGATAACATACTATATTATATTATATATATATTATATTATATATATAATATATTAATATTATATTATAGATATATTATATAGTTATATATAAATATTATAGTAATATAATATAAATATATATTAAAATAAATAATTAACAATATATATATATATATATAGATTATATATTTAATATATATAATATTATTATATATATCTATATTATTTATAATTTATATATATAATATATATATATAAGTAACTGGAATTTTTAAAAATACTTTTGCACTTACGAACAGAACTATAGCCAAAAGATTTATCAGACATAACCACTTAAGCCACTGTGGAACATAAACCATTTTTCACCCAAAGCATACTATATACTATTAGATACTAATAACTATATATTATATATACTAGATATATATTAACTAACTATATATTATCTTATATACTTATGCTATTATATAATATATCATTAAAAATAAAAATAAATCAAACATAAATAATCAGATTAAATAACACCCCACACGTAACGTCACTACTCTTACTTATATAAAACAACCCAAACAAACCCGACTATATATATTATTTTTATATATATTATATATAATTATTATTACTTATTATATTAAATCTTTATATATATATTACTATATATATATCTATAATAAAAATATATAATTTCTATATATATTAGTTATATACTTTGGATTATACAGGTATAATTGTAATATATATATATCTATATAATTATATCTATATATATTAATATATTATTACTATATTATCTTAATATTATTATAGTGGAAGAGAAAAGAGAGGAGAGAGGAGAGAGAAGAGGGAGAAGAGAGACGAGGAGAGAGAGAGAGAGAGAGAGACGAAGAGAGAGAGAGATAGAAGATGAGAGCAGAGAGAGACGAGAAGCAAACATACTAAGTACAAGATCAATGAGTTTATATAAACATTGCTTCTGTCCACCTAAATCTACTTAGGTTATCATTCAGCATAGAAGATGAATTGAGCTGATATTTCAAGAACTGACATAGCTTGTAATTATTCTAAATTTAAAATCATCATGCATGAAAGCAAGTCAATTGCGAAATGCAGATACCAAAGAAACTTTTAATTAACTCAATTTAAAATAAATAATACAAAGAAAACTTCGCTAGTATGTTATAAGACTGCTTCGTTTAATTACGTAGATTTCTAGTTTACTGAGTTAGGCTTTATAGTGTATAGAACAGACAAACCTGGTGAAATTTTTGCAGAAAAACGCAGCAATTCAAAATGAGGTTGACTCCTCAATATATAAGCTTGTTATGAGGAGGATGTTTGTGTAATCACTATATTACGTGCCGGAATAACCACCCTCTTCGTATCTTTCAGTGTTAATAGTTAGATATTTTATGACAGGTAATTTAGTATATATAATATATATATATATATATAACTTATACTTAATATATATATATATATAATAATATATTATCTATAGTATATATTAATAATATATATTATATATTATATAGCTCATTGTACATATACGTTTTCATATTTTTTCGTTTGGTTGCCAAAGGGTCGGGGGATAAGAGTGTCTTGGGAGTTGCGGACTGTCTTTTCATTATGCCAAAGAAAATATTTTTTTATGGTAACTTATAATTTTAATTATTAGATATATATATATATTTTTATTATATAGTTATAGTATTTATTATATATATTATTATAATATTATACTATATATGCCATTTTTTAATAAAAATATTTTCTTTAGCAAAAAATTGAGACGAATTCAGGAGAATTTAAGATTTTGCAGCTGGGGACAGAAAAAAATCGATGTCTCAGTCTATTTGGAATGGAGGCTATTATTGTAAATAAAATTGCTTAGTTCCCCTTTTTGTATAAAGAAATACCACACTAGACGACAAAGAGTGGCAGGAGTCGAGATTTCTCGACTCCCGGTTGGACGATGGGCTCTGTCCCCGTCTGCTCGAGCCCCTTAAAAATAATTTTTCCATGAAAGCCGTAAATTGTTTAAACTCAAGGAGCTATTATATATATATATTTATATATATTATATATATATATATTTATATCTATATATTATATACATATAACACTAGTATATTACTATAATATATATTATATATATTTATAGGAGAGAAGATGGAGAGAGAGATAGAGAGAGAGAGAGAGAGAAGAGAGAGAGAGAGAGAAAGACAGAGAGAAAGGAGAGCAGAGAAGAACTACAAAGGAAGAGAGAGGAGTTCAAAAAGCAAATAGGACACAGAGAGCGAATGGAGCTATGAGAGAAGAGGTCAATTTGTAAGAACAAGAAGAAAAGAATGAATGACTTCTAAAGGCAGACTAGGATAGACTTAGAGGAAATTATAGACATAGCTGAAAGAAGATAGGAATTAGAGAGAGTGTATAAGGAATAGACAGAGACTGTAGAAAGAGACCCGGATGGGGAAAGGAAACGAATAGGGAAACTGATACGACCAGAAGAGAGATAAAGGAAAAACATTGAACGATAGAGCTAATAGATGGGAAGAATAGATAGGATAGAGAGAGAGAGAGGAGAGAAGGAGAGAGAGAGAGAGAGAGAAAAGAATCCGAAGACGCAGAGAGCGAGAAGAGTAGGAATTACATTTGTTCTAGAAAATCAAAGACTTTTAATTTAGAATATGCTAGTAATAGGAAGCTAATTAAAAAGTGCTTACTTCCTTTATTTATAAAAAAAAATTTTATGTTTAACAGTTTTCCGGGAACAGGGAGTCCGGGGGGGCAGAACGGGAGGATATACACCTCCTAGGGGACTCCCCTTGTCCTTTTGTGGTTACATTGTATCTATATGACTTTCCGTATGGGAAAAGAACTTCAAAGAGAAGGTTATTCAGGTTAATTTAAGACTTTAATATATTAAAATTTTACATATTTTAACAAACTAAAAAAAGAAAGAAAGAAAAAAGAAATAATTAAGTTTTTTTTTTTCTCTCTAATTGTTCACGCATTTTAAAAATTATCATCAAAATGTTAATTAAAATTTTATTACTATATAAAAGTTCAGTTGCAGACACACTTGTACAAAAGTATATATATTATAACGCTTCATATATTATTATTCTTATTTATTATTAGATTTTATTTATATTATGTATTTTATTATTATTGATTATTAATTATTTTATTATAGATGTTAGCTTTGGAAATCGTTAGCGGACCAATAGCTTCCATTAAGTTTATATCCGCTAACTATAAAATACTTCTTTGCATTAGATCATATGTGGTCAAATAAGATGCCACATAAATCTATGACACATGCTAGATATTTCTAATCATACCCCAATTTTTTTTGTTGCCAGTGTTATCAATTATTTCTCAGAGTAAGGAGAGTGAAATATAGGCGTGTTTCGGAAGACTGTAAACAACCGTTTCTAAATCAAATGAGAAATGCAAACTTTTCCCTGGTGTGCCTTGACAGTCTCTCAGGAGAGAAATATTTAAAAAAAATTTGGCTATTGCGATAATAAGCAAACATTAAACAAATAATTGAAAATAGACTCGCAGATAGTGATAAGCAAGCCACACATAGGCAATGAATTGAACTCATACGTTACATCCGTATGAACAAACATAGTAGGTGAAATCCCCTGCCGCAATTGTGTTTTGATGATTATTTAAGACATTATGATTACATCAATTCGCCATAAAAATCATATCAAGTTCTGATGTTGTGAATGTTGCAAATAGTGTAAAGAATAAAAATTCTGTCAGTCTTAATGTTCAGAACTCTATTTCTCAATTTACAAATGTTGTACAAAAGAAATCTTACCTTTATTAACCAACATCTATATTATCTAAATTGAACTTGGTAATTATCCAATTGAAGTAATAATAACATGTGTCACCCCGTTCCCAAAGCTGTTAGCACTTCCTTCCCAAAAATTCCCGTCATATCTTTATCCTGGATACAATGGTAAAATTCTTGAGAAATTTTTTCACTCTCGACTAAATAATTATCACCTGAAAATGTGTTCTACTTAAACCCAATTTGACTTTAATAAAAAACCGCAAACCGTAAACCGCAAACCGCAACACTGAATTTATATAAAAAAAGATTGAACGAATGACATACATATATACTACTTGTAATATTATTAGAATTTTCGAAAGCATCTGATGTAGCCCCGATACCTAAATCCCAAGAAATTTAGAGAGACCTGGAGTCACAAAAAGATCCAGTAAATTAATTTCAGCCATACTTAATACGTTTGATTAGGAGAAGTATCATCTCCTCGCTTCTCAAGTGTCATAAATCTCTATACTTACAATATGGTAAAGATGCTGCTATCCTGGTATCAAACCATAATATTGATACACTGATTCCTAAAATAAATAATGTGCAAAATATATTGCATCCTCCTTGATAGAGAAATAGACCTTCCATGAATTTACAAAAGATTCAATACTTTGTGATAGCAAATGTAAAAATCCTATTAATCAAAATGCTAAAGATATGTAATCATAATCTTTGATATTATCTTCAATAATAATAATAAGGGCTTTTACATATATATATATATAATATTATGATATTATATATATATATTATATATATAATCTCTATATATAATATATATATTACTATATATATAATTAATTATAATATATATTATATATATATATTATATATATAATATTATTAGTAATTATAAAATACGAATATTATATATATATTATATATATATACATATATATTATATATATATATATATATTTATTATATTTATATATATATAATATATATAAAATATTATTATATATATTATATTATAATATTTTATATATTTATTTATAACTATATATATATATATAATATATATATATATATACTAATTAATATATACATAATTTATATATAATATTAATTATATATATATATATATTATACAATATATCTATATATAATTTATAAATAATCATATGTATTTTTATATATATATATAATTATATATCTAATAAATTATATATATATATATATATTATTATATATATATATAATATATATATTTTATATATATTATCTTAATATATATAGATATTATATATAATATATGATTATATAGTATATTATATTAGTTATGCGCAGATGTCATTATTTTCGCATCCGCGGATGCGAATGCGGATCGGATGTTTGATTTAATATTCGCGGATGGTGGCAATGCGATGGCGATGTTTGATTATATATATTATATTATTATGTGGATTAGATTATGTGTATATATATATATAATAATTATAGATTATTATACATATATATATATACATATATTTCGATTTCTTTTCACGTGTTTATTAATTTTTATTGTCTTACAGCGTACGGGACGGGACCACTCAAATGCACCCCGCCAACCTCTTTCCCCAACTTCGCCTTAATGAAAGAGATTTCTACAATGGGTTATACACTTTTTGCACTAGATTGAAGATTCAATATGGAGGGTTGGGCTGCGAAATCAATTTTTCTGTGCGAGACAGCATGATAATACTCTCGAACTTGAAAATAAGTTGGAGGACAGTCGTATTTCTTGCAAGTTTATCAAAGCGGGGTAAAATTTTGCTCAACTTTTTAATGATTAGATCAGCATTGAATCTATCGTTTTCTTGTGATAGTTTCAATCATTTGCCAATTTTTGGTAATGCGTGGTTCTCATCAATATGATGTAGAGAATTCTTCAGTGAAATGTTATTGGATTACTTGTAGAAGGTGTTGGTTGTGTTCGATTTCGTTTTTTCTATTTAATGGGTGGCGAATAATAGACTGCTCGGATTGAAGTTTTTCAACGCAACCACAAAGTAATTTTAACTTGTTTTTAATAGGTAGCAAAAAAAAACTTTGCTGCTGAACTCGCGCAGCAAATAGTATAGTATGAAGGTCATCATCTCCACAGAACCAAAGCGTCTTTTTCTGCTCTAGTTTAATTAATCTTTAATTCTTCTTAAACCGTCATCATTTTCTTTGAAGATAGTTCAAATGCTTCCTTAGTGTTGAGATTAACCCTTTGGTATGACATCGGAGACAAAAGCTGTAGAGGGACTGAATTTTTTGATAGTTTCTTCAAATGGTTTAATAGCTTTAAAGTGTGA
The DNA here is from genome assembly GCA_015478945.1 of Trachelipus rathkii. NCBI lineage: Eukaryota > Metazoa > Arthropoda > Malacostraca > Isopoda > Trachelipodidae > Trachelipus > Trachelipus rathkii. The sequence continues at coordinate 20,435 of JABUQX010133164.1, read as the reverse complement.
TATGATGTTCATTTCACATTCATTATAAGAAATTAACTTCGAATACAAACTAGCACCGAAGTGCAGGAGGTTCTTGAGCTATACTTCTTTCATCATATGAAGTGTACTTTCCAGGCGGTTGGAAAAGTCTTTGACTCAGCTTAGATGTTGAATTGTTTGATTGTGTATTCTTTATTCATTACTCATTTTCATTTCCTTTTTCAATTTTCTATTTTATGTAAAATTCTTTATCTTATTATTTTATGTTTATTATTATACAAATTCTTTATCAAATCTCACAAAAAATCCGGCACATCCGCAGGGGCACAAGCGCGGTGCAATGCGGATGCGGATCTTTTAATCATGTGCGGGCAGTGCTCCGTATTGATGTTTACTTACAAATCTTATATATTATATACTATATTATATATATATATATATATAATATATTTATACTAATATATATTTTATATTATATATATAATTACTACTATTATTAATTTTACTATTATATATTTATATATATATACATATATATATTAATTTTATTACATAGTATAGTATTTATTTATATATTGTAATTATATTACTAATATAATATATTTATTATATATATTAGTATATTATAATAGTACGAGTATGTAATATCCAGTATTCTTATTAGTAGCTTAAATGGAGCTCCGATGGTTTGAGTGACGTCTGTAATGTTTTAGTTATTTTTGCCTCTAGTTTAATTTTTACGCAATGAACGTCTCCTGTTTTTAATGTTTTAACTTCTAGAGTTAATTTCTGAAGTATTTCCCATCGTTTGAAAAGAAGTTTAATTTTAATTTAACTTTGAAACTTTGTTAGTTTATGGATGATAGATAGTATCGATTACATTAGCATACAAGAACTCCTTCTTGCTTACTGTGTGGGGAAGCTGATCTCACCCATACTTTTTGTTCCTTTGTTTTTGTTAACTTCGTTTTTGGGGTTCTAGGTTTCGATGTTATTTTCTTCAAAGACGCTCGTGTGATGTCTTTTATTATTGTACTTTAATTTTTCATACAGTTTTAAGTTGGAAAATTGTTAATTTTTTTTTTATTTTTTCCGCTTAAATTTCGTGGGGTCGTGCGAGTGTTGAGGGTTTGTACACATTATTTTTCATTATACTTGAGAATTATTGATTGGAGCACGGTTTGATTGTCGAACATTTACGGCAATTTAGTGTGTGACTATTTGTGCCTGTTTTTAGGCCGATGTTTCTTTGTTGTTTTGTGAATGCAACGAAAGCGCCCGAGTTTATGGCGTACCAAAACACCGACACCTGTCAGAAATCGAGCAAGACCAATCGTGGCTTATTACTTTTTAGTCCTGCTCCGGAGGAAATACCACCTTCTAACCTCTAACCCTAAACATTTTTCCTGTTAGACACGATGGCTAGATATCATCTATAATCGAGTTTCTGTATCACAAGCTATAATCTTTTTCAAATTTCCGTATAAAGGGTGGAGTTTGTGGCCCTATGAAACATAAAACTCCTGTTACACGTCTACGAGAATCTCGAAATCTTTCACTTTCTGTGCTTCAAAGGCTGAATCTTTTCTATTTCTACTACAAATAATCTTGTGCTTCCTGCTACTGTTCCTAACTGTACAGTTTTCACGAGATTTTTTGAATCTTTCCGATTTGACTCACTGTTATATCTTTCTCATCAAAATTTGGGTCTCTATTTAGGGGACTCACTGTACACAACACTGATGGTTGGGGTCCTTTCATTTACCGATTTTAGGTGGCGGAAGGAGGCCGAATCACCTATTCAGCCATTCTCAACATCTGGAGCCAATATTAGACAGCCACACACATTCCGACTCGTCTAACCAATTCTTGAAACACACTTTGACCTATGTTGGTCCACTGGGTCTTCTCTTCTGTAAAATACCAACTTTCGTGCCTTCGGTAAATGCTGAGCAGTACGCCTGTATACTCTCTGGAATGTTTGCAATACTTCTCGTCCAACAGGGCTCATGCTGTGCGTACTCGTTTTGTTTTGCTGGCAACATATTGATGGCGAGCCTAGGTATTGGGGCCTTAGCGGATGTGCTGTTTACGCCTAAGCGTGATTAAGTGGACGAGTGACTGGGCTTGTGTCTCTGGTGACGCTTCGACTTCTGCCGTAAGGTGGGAGCTGTTATCGTTGATGGTATGAGCAGGTTCAATCCTCCTTCTTCGACTAAATATTTCTCCCTATAATCCATGGTTCGATCGTTCTTACGTGCTTGTCTCTGGCCATTCAGCTAGAACAAGTGCGTATCGGAAAATGTAATAGATTCTCTCCTATCACTCTTGCTAATTTTCATTTCTGACTGAAATCGGTTGGAGGAGCATCTCTATGCGAGCAGCCATAGCGTGGCAGCTTCATCCAAAACGAATGTGTTTTGCGCTAACCTCCTTGTTCTCCTTACTGCACAACATTCTTTCTTGGCCTGCTTGCCCACAAAACATCTCTACAACTTCTGTAAAACTGTCTTTCCTCTCTTATTCGATCTGATGATGGTTCTGTTTTGCCTAATTCTCCAACTGAACAAGGGCCAATCTCTTCCGCCTCCTATTTTCCTCTACCTACCCTGCGGCACGGATTTCTTGGCATCCTCATTCCTTCTTCTCCTTAGCGGGGGGTCCTATGCAATAAACCGTTTTAATGATGGCAGGATGGCGGGATGGTGGGATGGCGGGATGGCCGGATGGCATTCCCTCCCGAAGTTTTGAGGCAGTGTGCTTCCGTTGCTATCCACCGCCCTCGGCTTTCAAATATATATCTCTATGTTCTCAATGACTACACATTCCTCGTGTTGAGAAGGTAGAATCTAGGGCAATTCGTTTTATCGATTCCTATCCTCTCTCTTCTCCTTATAAATATCGCCTATAGTCTTACTTGCATTATATCTAAGATCTTTTGACATTCTATTCCTTAAGTCGCCATTTCTGTGTTCATTCGGAAATCTCATCCACGTCCTTTCCGCATCGCATACGGTTTCGCGCTCCAGTACTGCCGTATACTTTCTAATATTTACTGATTTATGTTTTCCGCTTTAGAAATACTGGGAGAACTTGCGTAGGTCGCTTACATAATACCCAAAGATTTGACGGGTATGGACGCTCATGCCCTCCAAGACTCCCCCCTCTATTGGGGTGCTCTTTCTCTTTGTCCTATCTTTCTATGTCCTAGTTTCTTTTCAAATCGACTCCATCATCGTCTTGTTGTTGATGGGCGACTCTTTTTTCCTTTTCTGTTCAATTTAGTGGTGTTTGTCCTCGGTTCAGTTTCTACCTACTTATTCCTACTTTCATTATGATTTCTCACTGCACATCTATCTATTCCTTATATGCCCCCGATGACTCGCCTTTCATCTTCAACTCATTTCATTCTGCTCTTCTTTATTTCTTAGAATTTGCCCTCCTCTTATTTTCCCGATTCTTTCCCCCGCTGCTGTTTAGAATTTCGGTGTGGGTTCTGAACCTTGTTGAAATTCCCCCATCCTTTTTAAAACTCACTTTCTACAAATTCTCCCTCTCTAGGACACCTTCACTTTCCTATTCTATTTACGTTTCTCTGTCTAACTACTGTTGACAATAAACTCTTGGCCTTACAATAAACAAAAAATGTCTGGAAACCCACATCACAACGGTTGCTGCGGCCTCAAATGAATTGGAGTTCCGCTTTTAGCACTGCGGAGAGACTTTTTCTTTGTCATCTTCTCAGTTGCTCCAAGCTATACAAGGGCCTTATCCTATGGAGTACTGCTCTCTTATCTAGGGGGGCTCTGGTTTCACCTGCTTTGGGATGGTCGGTCAGGCAAGCTTATAAACTGTTACCTGCACTGTTCGATTCTCTTGACCTCTATCTTGGGACCGCGATGCTTGGTGCTTTATCTTTTTCTAAGGTACCGAGCCGCGCATGTGCTCGAGGAGTTTCCACTCGACCCACCTACTTCCGCCCTGTATAATTAGGGAGTCTGTTGTCGCACATGAGTTTTTGTTGATGTAGGTAACTGTAGTTCGCTGCGGTGCTTTCCTTCTTTCCTGCCATCTGTTCTGTGGAATTAGCTGACTTTGTGTTTCATGCTGAATTTAATCTCCCGACTTTAAGCCTGCGTCCGTGCCTCCTTCTGCGTAATTTATGTTACTGTTAGTGTGATTCTGAGGCGTGTAACACCCTCTCCTTGAATGGGTTGCCCGTGAGTTGTGGTGACAACTGTAACAAAAAAAAAAAAAAAAAAAAAAAAAAAAAAAAAAAAAAAAAAAAAAAAAAAAAAAAATATATTAAATAATTATTATATATAAATATATATTATATATTATTAATATATACTTATTTATATATTATAATGATATATAATATATATTATATATATTTATTATATATAATTATTATATATATATAATTAATATATATCTTATAATTATTATATATTTATCATTTTTTTATACTTATATGTATTATATAATAATATAGATTTTTTTTTACATATAATATATATATATATATATGTATATTTATATATATTATATATATTATTAATTATAATTATATATATATATATATAATATATTATATATCTTATTATATATTATTATATATGTATATATATATTATATTTATTATATATTATATTATAATATATATATATATAATATTATATAATTACATAACTATAAAACTATATTATATATACTATATTTATTATTTATATATAAATATATATATATATTATATCAATATATTATATTATGATATAATATTATATATATATATATATATATATAATATATTTAGTAATTATTATTATATATATAAATATATTATAATAAATATTAACATTTATAAGCAAATATCTATGCAAATTAGGCATTTCGAAGAATGGACTTTGTTTCCAAAATTGAAGTTCGTGTATATATCTGTCTTTTCTTATGTTAATCTATATCTATTATATATAGGTTGCGTAAGGTTTCTTGTTACGATTAAATTAAAGTGTTGAAGAAAAGATTAATCGCATGTTAACGGTCCCAACTTAGCGATGAAGCATTCAACCACTTTCAATGCTTTTCTATACTGAACTTCATTATACATTCATCTTAATACATGGTAGTCCTATCTTTAAGTCATTATGGACACAAAAATGAAATACTTTGCTAACATAATTGGCAGAACAATCTTGAGGAAATTCGAATATTGACGTAGTACAATTCCTTTAGGCGGCCAAGCATAACTTTAAATATTGGGGAGCAAATCCAACAAGAGGCTCCTGAGTGATAGTCAGCCAACGTTAATAATTTATACACTATGTTCACTTTCGTAAAATAATTAGTATTGAATTCAAGAACAAAGGAGGATCAAATCTCTTAAATTTATTCATTATTATATATATTATTATATTTTATTATTTATTATTATTATTATTATTATTATATATATTAATTTTTTATTATTATTATTATTCTTATTATTTTATATTATTATTATTGTCATGGCCCTCGATCTATTTATTGTCACTTACGGTTTTGTTTAACGTTCGTTTTCATCTCTTTTTTTTCCCCATTATTATTATTATTATATTATTATTTTATATACTATTATTGTTATTATTATTATTTTATATATTATTTTATTATTATTTTTATTATTTATAATTATTATTATTAATTATTTATTGTTATTTATTGTTTTTTTTATCATTATTTTTAGAGTTATGTAGCTTAGCGATAATGTATGATACTTAATAGCATTATAGTACATTAAATAATTTATATATTATACAATTTATAATAATATAATAATTCTATAATAATTATAATATTCTAATAATTATAAATGTATAATAATTAATTAATCTATAATAATTATAGATATTATAAAATTATAATATTGTAAATATAATTATAATAATTTAAATTATATAATTACGACCAACAATGCAAAATTATATTTATAATTATAATTGAATTCTAATTATAAATTAATAAATATATATATAAATAATATATAATAATAATAATAATATAATATATAAAATAATATAATATAATAAATAATATATATAGAATATAATAATAATAATATAATAATATATATAATAATAATAATAATAATAATATAATAATAAATAATAATAATATAATATAATGAATAATAATATATTTTATAATAATAATAATAATAATAATTAAATAATAATAATAATAATAATAAATAATAAATAAAAATAATAAATGATATCATAATAATTTAAATAATTAATACTATAATATAATAATAATATATAATAATGAATAAAATATAATAATTCAATTGTATATATTAATTGATATTATTTTATTATTTTATGGTGTGTGATTATATAATATTATTCAAGTATAATATTATGTATATATTCTTAATTATTATTATTATTTATTTTATATTATTATTATATTATTATTATATATTATTATTATTATTATTATTTATTATTTATATTAATTATTTATTATTATTTAATTATGATTAAGATGTTTGCTCTAATAAATATGTATGAAATAACTGTACTCATAGCAACAAATCGTCCCCTAGGCTTTCAGTCAAATTACTTGATATTATTATTTTCGCAATGTTGAATTTGTACCAATGTTGTGTTTAAACTTTTTCTTTTATTGCTGAATATGTTTGTATTATTATATCTATTTATTATTTTTATTCATATTTATTTTTTATTTTTTTATTATTATTTTTATTTTATATATTATATATTATTATTATTATTATTTTATTATTTATTATTATTATTACTACAATTACAATTATTCATTATTATATTCTGAGTATCACCTGTGGAAAATTAGCCCCATGATTAGCATCATATTATTCGGTGGGATTAAATGCGGATTTATGTTAGTGTATGTGAGTTGTGTTGGTTGATATCATCCTAGTCTGATGAGACCGAAGATAAATGTGGAGTGATGTCGTTTATTAATCGTCATGTTGGTTTGAGCAGTGTTTATAGCTAAGTGACTATTAGGGACAGTTAAGCTTGAGAATAAGTAATGTCAGTTGCTTATTAGATGTATAGGATAGAGATGGCGATTATTGGATGTTTAGTAAGTTGTCGTTATAGGTATGTAGAGCCAATATGGAGTTCAGTATAGACATTAAATGACCGGATATTCGTGAACTGATTTACCATGACATATGTGAGAATCCGTCGTTGATCAATTAGTAGTTTACCTGAAGCTTCTTAGGGTGGATTCTGATTTCGACTGAGTTACTTCAATAATATATATTGTATCAGATAGTAGGAGTTTATAGGCTGGAGATCCATATTTCTTTTCGAACTTTTGTCATTATTATTCCTATCTGCCTTTTCTTATCCTCTGATGCATGCATAACGCACCTTACTTTTCCGAAATTCGGGGGAATTTATAATTAAAGGTAGTTTGATTGAAGTAGTAATATATATATAATTATATTATATATTTATTAACTTATATTTTATATTTATATATTGATAATTATATATTATTCTTTATTTTAGTAGTTTATATATCTATATTCAATGTGAGCTTGAACTAGCTACGTAGGATATCTGATATACTAAATATAGTATTAATCCTTAATAAGGGTAATATTAAACTAAATACCGAAATAAATAAATATAAAATATAATATTAAATAATAATAAAATAATATTATTTAGGTTATTTATAGCTCATGTATTTTAGATAAAGAAATCTGAGACAATGTATTTAAAAAACAATTAATATTGTGTCGTCCTTGTTCTGTGCCAGACCCTCATTAAGATGATGTGTAAACTCTAAGAAAAGTGAGACAAGATGAGAGCTACTCGCCGCCGCGCCAAGCCCCTCCTCAGTTAAAAAAAGAGACAGACCCCAAACAGTCAAGGAAGAAAAAAAGCTGTAAGCCACCATGATTAGGAAAGTGTATATGAGACATTTTGCAAACAACTTTGCATTGATAACACAGTTAGTAAGTATATTCTAAAAGTAGAGATGAGTTGAAAAAGTCTGTTGGATGTGAAATTAAAGAATCACATCACAAAAGGATAAGTCTTAGCTATGCCTTCCGGAATAGATATTCACTTAGTAAATCTATTCCATGAATGTAATCTATGAATGTAATCTTAAATCAAATTTAAAAGTTCATGTCATGATACACTCAAACACAAAATTATTTAAATGTTCAAAGTGTAACTATGAATGTATTCAGAGATCTAATCTGAAGAACCACATGTTGTCACACGCTAATTTTAAATTATTTAAATGTCCCGAGTGCAGTTTTGAATGTAATCAAAAAGAAAGTTTAAAAAGTCACTTGCTTTCACATGCAGATTTATCATTTATGGGTCGTAAAAAGTGCAGTGATGATAAAAAACAAAAAAGAAAAGCGGTGAGAACCACCATTGAATTTAAAAAGAAAATTATAGCTAAGTTTGAAAGTGGTACACGTCTCAGTGCTCTAGCAAAAGAATTTAATATGCCGAGAACTACTATAGCTAGCATACTAAAAATAAAAGATGCTATTAAATCGGCTGAAGTCGCTAAAGGTGTGACAATTCTTGCTTCTAAAAGTTAAGGGGCCATGACTTATAGTTCTTAAATTATGGTGAGATGCTTTTTTAAGTATTTAAGTAAGTGTTATAACCGAAAAGAAAAAATGGCCCTGGTGGGATATGAATCCGGTCTTATTAGTGTTTCCTAGTATAATTGCTCATTGAGCCAAATGCGCACACTGTGGATCTCGAGGCATCTCGATGAGATACTGCATCTTAACAGCGCTGTATAGATATCCAATCGGATTTATAAAGGACATCAGTAGTGGCTGGTTTCGTAATTTTAAAATGCGAGCAGGCATTCATAGTGTAGTTAGACATGGCAAGGCTGCAAGTTCGAATGCGGAAGGAGCTAAACAGTTTGTGCTAGATTTCAAAAACTTCGTAGACACTGAAGAATATGTCCCTCAACAAGTTTTCAATTGTGACGAAACTGGTTTATTCTGGAAAAAAATGCCTAGACGGACCTACATCACAATAGAGGAAAAGTCATTGCCAGGCCATAAGCCAATGAAAGATAGACTAACACTTATGCTCTGTGGAAATGCTAGTGGAGACTGTAAAATTAAACCATTGCTCATTTATAATTCTGAAAATCCGAGTGTGTTTAAGAAAAACAATATTATAAAAAGTAGATTGAATGTAATGTGGCGATCAAATAGTAAGGCTTGGGTAACTAGGCAATTTTTCTTGGAGTGGATTCATGAAGTGTTTGCCCCTAGTGTGAAAGCTTATTTAGAACGTGTTAAGTTACCTGTGAAGGTTTTGCTAGTTTTAGACACTGCTTCTGCTCACCCCCCTGGCTTAGAGGACGTTCTAGCAGGTGATTACAACTTCATTCGCGTTAAATATCTACCTCCAAACACAGCACCACTAATTCAACCCATGGAACAACAGGTAATTTCTAACTTTAAAAAACTGTATACGAAAGCACTGTTTCAAAGATGTTTTGAAGTGACGTCAGAGACAGAACTTACACTGCGAGATTTTTGGAAGAATAACTTTAATATCCTGCATTGTTTGAGGCTAATTGATAAAGCATGGAACGAAGTCACTACCCGAACAATGAATTCAGCATGGAAGAAACTATGGCCAGAGTGTGTGTCAGAAAGAGACTTCGATGATATTCAAGAACAGACTACTGTTGATGAAATTGTGGCCCTGGGAATATCCATGGGATTGGAGATTGATAGTGCAGATGTTGAAGAATTGGTGGAGGATCATAGAACGGAACTCACAACACAGGAGCTACTCGAGCTTCGTAAAGAACAGGAAGCTGAAGCAATAAGAGAAATTTCATCAGACGAGGAAAAAGATGATGATTGGCCGGTTCCAAGTGCTGAAATTAAGGAATGGCTGTCCACTTGGGCAAAAATGCAGGTTTTCATCGAGAAATGGCACCCAAACATCGCTGTGGTTAATCAGCGTATAAATTCATTTGATGACGATGTGTTTGAACACTTTCGGAAAATTTTAAAAAACAGAACAAAACAAGCAACATTGGATAACATCTTTAAAGAAACGAGTGCTGGTGAATCGTCTGGAAATGCTGGTGAATCAGGACATCAATCACCAGAAGTGACTTTACCTGATGTCATAATGGAATGTGACTCCCCTTCTAAACAATAGCCTAACCCCTTCAAAATATTAAAAACTCTTAACAACAATCCATGTTTTTTTCATCCAAAAGGTATGTAAATTTCTTTTTAAAATTTTATTTATGTAGGCCAACAGTATATTTACGGCATCACGACGAGTAAATCTGTCATAATGATAAAGCAATAATAAGTATAGTGGTTAATATGTAATTAAATGTATTTGCAGTGGTTTCCGAGATCGATTTTAGAGTGAAAATTTTTATGTTAAAGAATAGATGGCAAAATTTGGGGCTGTGAACGGATTAAACCATTTTTAGTTAATTTCTATGTCAAAAATTCGTTTGATATTCGCCCTTTTCGATATTCATCCTCCCCTCAGGAACGGATCAATGACGAATATTGGAGATCCACTGTATTTAAATGTTTCGAGTGCAGCTATGAATGTAATCGGAAACCACACTTTAACTTGCACATGTTGTCACACAAAAAGAACCAAAGTGATATTAAAATCGGAATTAAATGTTAGAAACAAAATACAAGCCATCAAGACATTAGCCGTACCTGTCATCCTATACAGTTGTGTAGTGATAGATTGGTTCCAGGAAGACCTTAACAAAATTGATATAAAACACGAAAAATGCTAAATGCCCACAATGCTTTGACAGATTTTGTCTAGAATGTACACAGAACGCAGAGAAGGAGGCATGGGGTTGGTAGAGATAGATTACATATACAAAAGAGAAGTAATAGGAATGGGCCAATACCTGGAAAGCGTAGAAAATAAATTTCTCCAATAGGTGTATCAACACGGAAGTGGCAAGCCAACAACAACTTCGCTAACTAAAACGAAAACAGATCACATGAATATGAACATTAGAATAGAACAAGGTCAAAGGTGGGAAGAAAAATCGCAAAATGAAAAGACTAGAATGTTGAAAGATAAATTTGAAGCAGAGAGGAAGAAGAAACTTATAAACCAATGGATACAAAAAGCAATGGCAAAGGAATACAAGAAAATCATAGCTGAAAGTTATATGGATAAGGGTAAATCAATGGAGATATTCGGACGATTAAAAGCAGAAGAAAGTGATTATGGCCGCTCAAGACCGAACAATCAGAACAAGGTGACATAAAAAACATGTGGAAAAGGAGAACATCAGCTACAAATGTAGAGTGTGGTGACCAAGACACAGAATCTGTTCTCACATTTTAGCAGCATGTCAGACAGCTAAACAGACATCTATATACTGAAAGGCATAACACCATCGGCAGATTAATTTATCTTAAATTGTGCCAAAGGACAACATCAGGACAGAAGCGGCCAATTACTGGAAACATAATCCCCCAGAAGTAGAAAAAAACGAAGACATATAATTCGGTTATCCCAACGGATGTAACAGTCACCCACAATAGACCGGACATCGTAGTCAAGAAAATAAGAGGGAAAAGAAGTGTAATATAGAGGTGGGAGTCCCAAATGACATCTTGGTGGCATTGAAAGGGAAAAGGAAATAAATACCTTAAATAAACAGGAAATTAGAAGAATATGGAACACCAATGACTATCGGGTGAATCCCAATAGTTATTGGACACGGGTGTTAAAACAGAAGAGTCTTGTTGAAAAAATCTGACGACCGCTCCCAGTTCAAATCCAGCACATTAGAAACTGAGCTTAATAGTTGTAAGAAAGAGCATTGCAATCATTCACAGGTGAGGATATGCGATTGAAAAAAAAAAATTGCGAATGTACTTATGATCAAGGTTTGATCACGAACACCTAAGATTTATAGATCTATTATTAGCTCCTTAAAAGGGATAAATTAAAAAAAAAAAAAAAAAATTAAATTTTGAAAAAAAAAAGGGAAAAAAAATAAAAAATATGAAGAGAAAGACTCTGAAAAACGGAAGGTGGAAGTGATGTTAATAGCAGTAGAAGCTCTGGGATCGACCATAGCTTATTTGGGAACCTTTCATGATAAATTCCTGTTGAAAATGACACAGGAGGTGAGTAAAGTAACTAAATTGAAAAAAATAGTTGGTGGTTTGGTTCTCTTCAATTCTGGTGCAGGGAAGAGTTTTTTTGATCGAAAAATTGAGAGGTGTCTCGATTCTATAGATGTGATGCATGGCGAACAAATAGCAGCTAGAGCTAGCCATGATGAGAAATAAATTGCCGAGGGATTGAAAACTCTATGCTGACCCTAATCTTTTCTGATTATATTTCCTAATTAGGGTTTGAAACTTAAATTATCTTTAGATTTTTATTGACAAGATAACTAGTTCTATAACATAAGTTAATAGCGCTCTCCTTTAGGACTTTATGGTTCAATATACAAAGTTATAATGTGCTCATTTGATCGTCTGTTGCATTTTTTAAGCATTAGGCTTACATTGTTATATATATAATCACTTACTTAGAAATAATAAAAATAATAATTTTGTATTTTTTCTTTTTAACCAAAGAAATATGAAATATGTTTCATAAAATAATACCCACCTTGAAGTGGTGAGGGTTTAGGTACTATTTTCTTTTCAAATGGTATCTACGAAACTATGTTCTTGCTTCCGTTTGTTCCCCTCCCACTCCCTATTTTGTTTAGTAACTTTTCTAGTTTAGGTATTGTATTTTCCCGTTTATCTTGATCCAATTCCCTTTCCTTGTAGCCAATATACTTAATTCATTATTTTGGGTTATCTTCCTCTTTGTAGATTTTATTTTATCGGTTGCGTTTTGCTTTTTTTGTTTGCATTTTTTTTACATATACCATTCTGTATGAATGTATGCCATTTTTTATTATCACGTGTGTGTTTGAGGGGGATTTCCCAAAGACTGGAAATATGTATAAAGTCACATCCCTAAACCATAACTCTTAAGTACTTGGCTTTACAGGAGTTCCCTGATCAAGTATATTTCTTTTAAAAAAGGCATTGATGTGAGGGTGTTCAGGTCAAAAGTTACGCTCACCCATCATCATCTGGTCAACAAAACACACATTTCCAGTACCTCGGGGAGAAAAAAAAAGTTTCCAGAAGATCATTGTTTCATTCTCACCCACCCCATTTTCTCCTCACCTTGAATCTGCACGCATCTCTCTTTCCTTCGTCATCAGGTGACCCTGTCACTCTCCTCAGATATCAATGGCACCTGCTGCCAAATTGGCCCATTACTAAAAGATAGAGGTGGACGTTGCTTCCTTCCCTATGGAAAAATGCTTCCGACGTCACTAGTTCTGTTGGAATAATCCGGACCACTCGAAAGCAATCGAGCCCAACCCTACTTCGGGCTTGGTATTTTTTTATTCGATCCATCTGGGGCACCAATAATAAGAACAACTCCGCCATTAATTGCGGTCTCACGGTTACAAACCCCATGGACCTCGATACCCCATATAACACGGAATTATTAATATATATATATATGTATATAATATTATATATACTATTATATATATATATATATATTTTATAATATATTTAATATTTATATATATATATAGTAATATGATAATATATCCAAGGGGTATTGATTCTTGGCTTACTGATGTACTATTGTTTAAATAACCTGGCATAGCAATAGTAGACAAAACCAATATTGAGGAAATTTTCGTCATCCCTTCCGGCCCAACCACTAGCACTGTGCAATTTATCACATATAATTATTTAGTCTTCTTATTTATCCTCATATTACTTCGGAAATATTTTTGAACTCTATAGTTTTTTATTTCAATATTTTTTTTAAACTCTCTCTCCAGTCTCTCTGCACATACTTTGAAACGAGGTCTGTCTCCAGCGTGTTTCCTGTCACAAAAACCCCTTTGGCATGAGTCTAGCTCACCTCACACTTCTTCCATGTAGATAAGGGTACAGATTAAAAACCGATCCTTTTCGCCTTTGACCGCCGCTATGGTAGGGCGGACCCGCAGCCTCGCCTTAAACCGTGTAGGAGGCTGTCCGCCTTTAGTAATTATAATCTTTGGGCTCACGTGAAATCTTTAGGTTTCATGGTGCGTTCATGGATGGGAAAACCCGCTTGAAGTTCGGGAGGATGTTTCCTGGCCACATCCTCAGCCTACCCTACGAAGTGGGTCCGGGAATTGTATTGGTCTCTGGCCTGTGATCTGTTATGGGAGAAGGACTACCCTTCCTTATGAAATATACTCCGTTTCAGCCAATCCAGTTATTTACTTTCATGTTTCATTTGTTTTATTGTTTTACCTGATCATATATTGCGGAGAAGAAGTTTGTGGTTTACTTTTCATGAAATTAGCTATTAGTGATAATAAGTTATTAAACCAAGGCGAACACAACTACCATCTGTCGGGTTCCCAGCCTGACCCCACCTCGGTCCTTCCTACTCCTAGACCAGGTGTTTCCTCTATAATTCCTTCTACTACACCTGAAAGTCCTCTGCATAACCCCAGCGATTCGTCGCCTGGTATGCCCTCGTCACCCCAGGTGCCCAAACGGTCGTATGTCTTGTTCTTTGGTTGTACTTGCACCATGGCCAGGGGGATGTTCTCCAAAGACAAAATATTCACCACTTTTTAGTGTGGAGTGGAGTTAAACGTTCACAAGTTATAATTGTAGGAGAGATAGGTCAATTTAGCGGCTGGCTCAGACGACACGCGGTTCCTCTTTTTACTGTGAATCCAAAAGAAAGTGCTAAAGATGCAATTGTGTAGCCGTAGACGTGACTGGGGCGCCTAAGATGCGGATGTCCACCTGCAATATCACAGATTCCTCTTAAACCTCTCCACCACAAAACAAAGGCTTGATCTTGTTTTTTTCTTCCCCAAACCCTTCCCAAAGAAACCTAGAAAATAATCCTTGTTTATCTCTGTAGTCGGCTAGGTTCTCTCCAACCCTCACAACCACCAAATTTACAAATAAAGCTCATCGCATCCAAATAGCTGCACAGGTTCCAACGAGCTTTCCTGTGAACATGGATGAAGTACATCAGCAGCCAGGTGAATAGGTCCTGTTCCGAAATTCGTCCTTGAACTTTGTTATAATCTATTTCTCTTCTGCATTCTGAAGTGGTGATGAAGGTAATTGATATTAAAAAAATATAAGTTATATAATGCATAATATAATATATATAATATATTATATACTATATATATATATATTATATATATAATATATTATATATATATTATTATTTATATATATATAAATATTAATATATATATTTGTGTGATGGAAGACAAAATGACCTCTATAATAGCACGCAATATAAATAAACAAATAAAATGACCTCTATAATACAAGCAGTATTAATAAAGCAAATAAATTACGCACTTAATTTATAACTGTCAGTTCAAAAATTTAACGAAAAATTATTTGGAGGCGAATACTTTGTTTTCGTTTTTCTAACCGCCATTTACCTTACGCAAGCAAGCGGATTTTGTTTTCTATAAAATTGAAACTATTTATATATATATAAATGAAAATTAACTTTCTTTAAATTGACAATTTATTCTGTTTTAAAATGCGGTGAAGGCAGTGAAAACCCCAAATATTTAATAAGAACTTATGTAATCAATTACACAATAATTAAGATGGAGCCGATGTAAGGCGCCAACTGCGGATTGAAATTGCTTATTTTCAATAAGCCAATTTCAAATTACTTTTTTTCAATCTTTTTCTTAAGTTAAGTTTAATCCTGGTCAGATAGCTTTGTGATTAGACTAACCGCTCAATCCTTACAAGGATTCCTAGTAGCGCCTAACGATTTCTAAATTTTCCTAATATGATTAACTTTTCAACTGCCCAGTAGGCGATGTAGGCCCTACTTGTTTACATTCATTTAACTTTATTTTAGTTATTTGTCCTTTATCATTTTATTCTAATTTATATATAATATATGTTTTTGTATTATTTTATTGCTAATATTTTTTCTTCTTCACCAGGATAATCTCGGTTCCAAATCTCCAAGGCTACATTCTTGTCACTGCCATATCATTGCTCACAACTGAGCTTCTGTGTCTTACATCCCCACAAGGACGGTTCTGTCGAACTACCCCTTACTCCCAAGCCGCGCATCTACTTAATATATCGCTATATATTACTATATATTATCTATATATCATAATTTTGCACTATATATAAATAATATATCTATATATATTATACTAAATAATATATATAATATTATATATTCTCATATTATATATATAATATTAATATTATAATATTCCTATATTAACTTAAATTTTGTTTTGCAACTTAATTTAAGCAAAAGCTGTCATACGTGCAACAACACATACGCTAATCACTTTTGTTTTTACAATATAATCCCTTAATCCTTAGGAAACAATGAGTTAATTTATTACATATGATTAATAATCACCTTCCTTCATAAGAACATAACTGATCTCCAATTCACAAGTACCCCATTAGACATTCATTTTTTTATCCCTTTCAGTTTCTTTTGTTGTACTTGCAAGGAACTCGCCACTCCAACATGCTGAAATATTGCAGATGAACATTGAACGCCATGACACTAAATGTTTTTTTATAAGCAAGTAAGCTGCTCTTTAACAAAATTAAAATGCGAACACAGACTTTTCTATTGCTCCTGCCTACACATTTGGCACCATTTAATGAACTATTAATTTAAGATCACCAACCCAATGTCCCACTAGTACCTAATATACCATCTAATATTTTTATTATTAATTGAGATAACTCGCCAATATTGGCTATGACTTACATTCTATCGCCGTCACCGGGACATACCAAAATACCTAAGAACGAAAGAGAACCCTACACGTTTCTATTTGGTTTCAGGGAGAAGAACTTGAATTTCAAGTTTGGGTATCTCTTTTTGGTTTCTAATTTACAGGGTACCTAAAGGTTTGTCTGACATATACCTCTTTCCCCATAACTAATCCTGGATAATTCTTAATCAATAATATTTCTTAATGATTTAAGTACTTTTCATTTATAGAATGGTTATAACTGGAATTATTTTCCAATATTCTTAACTAACTTCTATAAGAACAATAATGTGGTTTTTGATTTGTTAACTCAATTATATGGGTAGGTTTAATCAATAACAGTGTTTGCATTTTGTAATACTCTTTGGATTTTTCATTATTCAACTGAGTTACTTGGATCATTAGGCAGTAACGAATTTATCTATTATTTTAATTCATTGTCAAGTCATTTGAAGATGTAAGTACTAATTATCCAATTTTCTAGTAATTGAGATAAAATTGAGAATGTAAGAATCCTTAAGAAATGACTGCTAACTTCATGTTAAATTGAACATGTTTATCCTATTACTAATATCAAATATTAAATTCGTATATTACTAATTCTAAAACTTGAGCCCAATTTGTTCTATTATGGTAATGGTTAAATTTTTATTTTCATTTTATAATCATGTTCATCGCTATCCTGTTAAGCTATTGATAATTTTACCTACTTTTCATATTTTGTTTTCTCCTCTTCTTTTTTCTTCTTCCATTTTTTCCTTTTCTTTTTTCTTTTTGCTCATCTTCAATCCTTCTTTTTACTTTTTTTTCTTCCTTTTCTTTTTTTCTTCCTCTTTTTTTTCTTTTTTTTTCTTTTTCTCTTTTTTTTTTCTTTCTTTTTTTCTTCTTTTTCATTTCTCTTCTTTTTTTTTCTCTTTCTTTCGGTGTTCACTCGCCCTTTTTTTTCCCTCTTTTCTCTCTTCTCTTTTCTCTTTATCTAATAGGGTTTCTTTTTGATCTAATGGGGATGATGGTGTGGTCCCAACCATGGCCGTCCATGGGAGGAATGATACCCTATTATCCAGTGTTCAATAAATATGTGCTTGGTCTATAGTATGAATGGGTCCGTCTCTTGGGTCCAACATAGTGAAGGTCCTTTATAATAAGTGGTAGGATTATTCTTTCTAAGTACTGCGAGATCGAGTCAATACACTTAATAAGGAATGATTTAGAGGGTGAAGCGGTATAAGGAACTTGGACTTTCGTTTCATACGACTTGTGTACATAAATTAAGTATCCCTCAATTTCAACTTTGCATTTTCAAGCGAATGGACTCTACTTCAACTACTTTCATAAGATTTCCGGTGTAATTAGCACGTCATCGCTTACCACTCCATCTATGGGAGAGTTACAAAATAATGATAATGAATGAAGAGTATAATGAATACATAATAGTATTATTAATAAGTTTTTATTAGTAGGTATAGAACCTGCTGACTACTATCCTTTCTGAATGATACTAAACCTTAATATAACTATACAGTAAGTATTATGTAATTTGAGATATATTATATATGATAGCATCATATACTAAATTAATCATATTATTCTTAATGTTTTGAAGTGATCATGTCAACTTACATACTTATCTGACTTTTTAGCTATGTTACTTTATATTTTTATATTTTTTATTTTTTATTTTTTTTTTTAATGCATATATTCTTTTCTCTATATCGGAGTATACATATGAAGAATCAATGTATTATATACTTTTCTTTAGTTTCTTTATGGTCTTGTTCTATAGGTTTATGGTATATACACTATGTATGGTAATGGATATATTCTAGTTATTTTATAGTTTAATTAATATACTTATGATTATTATTGGTCAAATATTTTTATCATTACCTATTAACTAGGGATGGCCAAAAAAGTTACCTTTTATTTAATAGGTTCAATATATATATAATAGGGTTATAATATATATTATAATATGATATTAAAATTAAATATACTATAATATATATATATATATATATATATATATTTATTTATATTAATTATATATTAATATAGTTAAACTATTCTATGAAGAAACTTCGATAATTTTTTCATTTATGTCTACTTCAATATTTTTATTCCTTAAGATTATTTAATGACATTCTATGCATCCGGTTATTATAAAATACTAATCTCGTAACTCGATTATGACATTAGTTTTCAATAAATGAATTAAAGGACAAAATATTTCTGGTTAAATAAATGTTACCTAATTAACTCGAACATATAACGCAAAAAATGTTTTGAGTCGTAATTGATGGAAATTTAACATTTAAAAATCACATAGACTCATTAGTTAACAATGTAGAAAATTACATGTATCTTCGAGAAATGCCGTTGAAAAAAAAGTTATGTGGTATCCAAATGAATGGAACACACTTCCTTCTATTTTCCTATACTTTCCCTTCCTCTCATTAAATTTGGCTAACAAGCTTTCAAATACTAATTATTATCTGTCATGTGGGTATTTTATTTTGGAATTCGTTCTAACTTTACTCTATATTTGGTGGGTTTCTTGTGGGCCTCTGATTGTTTTCCATCAGAGATCATAAAAAATTTGGAATTCGTTATAACCTATAAACTAATATAGTGGGTTCCCTATACACATTCTCATTCTCAACCATTTATTTACTACATCACGGCGTGGTAATTTGGTTTTTTCTCAATTTCCGATATCTATCTTATTTAGCGAATCACTAATTCCACATATCCAAACCATCTTCATCTTCAGTAGTCTAAATATTTTTCTTGATATTTATCTCCCTTTCATTTGCACATCCTATCACTAACTCTAATATTAATAAGTCTATTTCTCCCACATTTTCAATAACCAAAAACAGGGGTTTATCATACCTATCACTGCAAGAAAATGGCACAACAATAAGATTGATCCATAACTGACACATTATGAACTTTAGTATTACTATTAATAATAATATACTTACTTATCCAGACCTAAAACACTAATGGTAGGACATTCATACTTTTAACACATAAAGTATAAGGATTAACAAGTACTACACCATATTTCTTTTAAATATATAAATATATAATAATACTATAATATATATATTACTTATATAATTAATTAACAGAAATATAAAAATATATATATATGATAATTATATAAATATATTTTTAAAATCATCTGGATACTTAATATGGATAATTAACATATTCTTGTATCCTAATATTAAAATATAATATAATTATATATATAATATAATAATATATAATTAATATATATTAAATATATATATTAATATAAGATATTATAATTTAATAAGAAATATAAATGATATTATTATATAAGAGTACTAGGGGTAGGGGTAACAATCTATTAAGTATATATATATATATGTTTAACACATGACTTATATACCATTATAAAAAGATTTTTTTAAACTTTAGACCTGAAAATTATTTCTCCTTTTCAAATTTTAAATTCTTCAAATACGCTTTCAGATAAAATTTTATATCACATTTTCTTTCTTCTATATTTATTTTTTTCT
>JABUQX010133163.1:20000-28602 GCA_015478945.1 Trachelipus rathkii | reverse complement strand
TGGGCCAATATACAACACATTATTTACTAATGTCTAAACAAACCAAAATAAAGTAAAAAGTAAGAAATCAAAAACCGAACAAAAAACAATTAAAAGAAAAGAAATCAGTAGAGGAGAAACATAAAAGAAAAAGCAAACGAACACCGACTCGGGAAACTCAGGAAATACCATAGAAGAGTGACCACAAAATACCACGCAAAAAATCCGAGGGTGACATCGCATTACAAAGCAGGAAATAATATAAAATGTTGGGATAGGGAGAAGAACACACAACTGCTTCATAAATAGTAGAACAAAAGAAAAAATGTCCTATTAATATTTAAAGGATTTTTGGTAGTTTTTATTATAATAAAAGACTTTGGCCAATAAGCAAAAAGAAGAATAAATGGAGATACTTTAAGTAAATTCTATTTTTTCACTCGTCGTCAAACATAATATCTGGTTTCTTTTGAAATATATCTGTTGGCGCAATAGCATTCTCGCTTCCCCAGTCGCCGGATTAAATTACATCTTGTTAATAATTCACAGCTTCACTGAAAACAACACAGTAATTTGATTAACCCTATACTCACACTCCACACGGTCTCTGTATTTGGCGTAAAGGGAGTAGTACAGTAGCGTATAAATGGCTCAAAATCAAACATGGGATTCTCTCTCGGTCTTCATCACGTTATAATGAAAAATTAGATTAAATTGAAAGGAAAGAATTAAAAATAAAATTCGAGAAATTAAAGAAAAGGAAAAACATGCAAGTGAAAATAATGAAGTGATACTAAATGGTAACTAGAACTCGAGGACAGGGGAACAACCCGAATGAAGAGAAGGTGAGTAGAAAAGAGAGATGAGGAGAGAAGAAGGAGATGAGGAAGGAGCGATTGGCGCGGCGATTCGGATTGTGTGCTGCAAACGAGAGCGCTGGTCTGATTTCACTGAGAGAATCTTTGAAGAGTCGACGGGACTGAGACTCGATATAGAGAGAGAAGAGAGAGACTGGAGAAATCGATTGATGTTATCAAAGTACAACACTCAATTGCTTAGTTATGATTCTGTATGAATAAAATATATACTTTTGTACGATATAGAGTACTATATTAATATTATATATAATACACATTACATTGTGTTATATACATAAGTGGACCTCGTTTTCTCAATATTTTTCATTTCGATATTAAAATATTACAATAAATAACAGGGTAGAGAAATATCATTATATATAATAGTATAAATATATAATATATATAATGTATATATATATATAATATTAAACATTTAATATACAAATATAATATATATATATTATATTAGTAAATATATTATATAAACCAGAGAGAGAGAAAATAAGAAGAAGAGAGAGAGAGAAGAAGAGAATAAAATAAGAAGACACAGGCGGAGAGGGATTGAGAGAGAGAGAGAAGAAGGACGAGAGAAGAGAATGGAGAGAAAGATATAGAGAATGGGACATAGAGAGTGAACATAGAGACTGATTTCTAAAAATGGGCAATTCAAATGATAGTTTTTTCTATATTTATGTTCTCAAGAAGCTCAAGAGAAAAAAGCATAAGAAGCAATATTTTTCATTTGCATGAAGTTTTCTTAAAAAGGACATATTAGTTTGAGGTATAAATAGTAAAAAGGGCATGTTAAATTAGAGAATCAGGAAGTGAAAGAGAAAACAAGTGCAAGAAATAAAGAAAAGGAAAATCCAGCCAAACATAAAACAGCGATATAAAAAGAAGGAGAAAAAAAGCAGATGATCTAGAATGCAGGAAAGAGAAAACGAGTGAGAGAAATAGGGAGAATAAAGATAAAAGGAAATAAGAGGAAATGAGGAGAATAATAAAAAGAGAGAATAACGCGAGCGTGAGGAATAAGGAATAAGGAATAAGAAAGAAAATAAACGAAAAAGCAACAAGACCGAGACGCACTCTTAAAAAGAATAAATTCCTCAATCAAGCTGAAAAAAGTTTCTTGACAATGCAGGGGAAAACCATTTTGTGATAGATTCGTAAATCACAGTGACCAAAAAATGCTTACGGGAAAATAAAAAACCCAGGAAATGGCATATTTCTAACGTCCTTCTTAATAACTGACCCTTAAAAATCTCGCTGAAGAAATCTTAAGACATTGTTACAGGACTGTTCAAATTTGCCCCATTTCGCGTACTATTCGAAAATCAACAGCGATATAACATAGTATTCTCACACGAAAAAATCGAGAGACTGTATAATCTATACAGTATATTGATCGAACTATACGGTACTGGTAGGCGTGTAGCTTATGAGAATAGATGTGGTTAAATGTGGAGCATGAAATACCGGGGGGAAACGATTGTCCGAGTTTACTACCCAAAAAATCATTGCGTCTAAAATTGGGTTGGTAACTTGCCAAGATCATAACCCAAAGTGGGTCTTACATTAACATGTTCAAAAACAACCGTTACACAAAATGTTACAGAGTTTATAATAAATTAAAATCCCGAAATAGCACTTTAGTTACGTATACGATAATGTGTAAGTTAATTGTATTGAGATATGAGCATTAAAAGCCTCGTTACCCAGATGAATATATATACCAGACAGTGTAACTTAGGCGTAGCTTATGAGATAGTTTATAATGCCGGTTATGAGTCATGAAAGGGAATTGAGAAGATTGTATTGCAGACTCATAAATCTCCTAAAGTGGCGTATGGCATATTAAAATGTGCGTAAATGGTATTGGCCGATGCCCCAATTCATACGTTTATCAGAAAAACAACGTTTCAGCATACTCCTAGCACATAACATCCCGGAGATTTCTAATCATCGCTATCAGTTTATACGTGTATTGGACAGCCGGTACGTCTAGGCGTGGCTGGAAATAGTATGCAAGAAATGTGCAGATTGTCCGGATTGGGTGGTAATAGGACAAAAATACATTCAACAGTTCTGACGAGTGCCCTGCAAATATTAAACGTACCAAGTTTATAACCAACTAGTCTATAGAATAATCTTTATTATATTTTTCTTAGCGGTAGTATGTTTCCCAAATAAAAAATAATTTCAGTATAAAACAAGAAGAAAACACATTTGGAATATTGTTTTTCGTAATAAGGCGCGCGACAAGAGTCTCTATTAAAATATAAACACTTAAATACCATTATCGTCACATTATCGTGACCTCGGTCCCGATACTTATTAACGTAACAGCTTTTCAAGTTCAATAGAAACTTATCTCCTTTCAAAGCTTCCTCCCTTTCCGAAATTGAAAAGAGAGAATTTTAATTACAGCATTAGGTGTCCCCTAATCTGCACGCTGACTTAAATATTCTAACTTGTTGTATAAGAAGCTAAAAATTATTCCTATACTTGCCAATATAATATTGATATCTGGATATGCACGGAAATATCTTTCTATAAAATTTATAAACGACTTTTAGCGAATACTGTTATGCTATAATGTGAATATTAAAGTATGGCAGAGGGAGTAGAAGAAAGGTTCTCCCGATTCTTGTAGAACACTTTTATTATCTATCAAACCTTTCGAATCCTGTCCTATCAACTTATTTAGTATCTGGGGCTTTATCGTAAATATATCCAGTACATAAAAGCAGATAAGGTCATTGGCAAAAATAAAATATAAATAGAATAAATATATCAAGCACTATAATAAATAGAAATATTAATATATTTCTATAAATT
The DNA here is from genome assembly GCA_015478945.1 of Trachelipus rathkii. Lineage (NCBI taxonomy): Eukaryota > Metazoa > Arthropoda > Malacostraca > Isopoda > Trachelipodidae > Trachelipus > Trachelipus rathkii. Next base: position 24,922 of record JABUQX010133163.1, on the reverse strand, counting down.
TATAGTTAAACAAAATATAAAATATAAATATATTCGTCAATTTTGCCGTTAGATAAATATAACTACACAGACAAGCAAACAGACTTTTTAAGTTGAACCTTTCACAAGTTTAAACGACTAATAATTAAGAGAATATCATCACTATATATATATTTATAGATTCTCACTATCAATATATGGTTGAAATCTATAACCTCAGCAAATGTTTAGGTAACTTGGTTCTTACTTGACTCCCTACTTGTGGTGTAGATGTTTATTTCTGATGCAGGTTGGCATGAGGCAGGAGCCCGATGGCCCCTTTTTCTGAAAATTTTCTAAGTTCTATGCTTTGTAAGAATTTTTATTGAAAACAATTTTATTGAGGGACCTGAACCCAAGCCTACCTCCCTTAATTTACCCTTAATGTGTAGGCATATATTACTACTGTTGGTTATATATAGAATCAACGTACAATATAATATTATTAATATAGTATATCAAATAGTTATATTATATATATAGTATAATATATAATACTTACGATCACAAAAAATATAAAGCTTGTCAATTTAATTCACCCATAAAATATATTAATATGATCATGCACAATAGTACCATTGGAGAACAGAGTAGCTTAAATGGTAGGCGTATCAAGCCTAATATCTAATATACCCATATATATAATATACTACTATATATATTCTCTATACCTTATTATAAATTTAAACTTCAATATTTTTGGTTATGATATCGTCTTGAAGCACAATTGAGCGATATATATAATTTATATAAGTAAATATATAATATATTTAACTATACATTAAATTATTAGTGTGAAATATCGAGGAGAGATGGATAGATTAGATTAGTCGATTCTTGAGATTATGTATGCAAACCGACTGGTAGTGACGAGAGACATGAAGAAGAATCAGCGAGGTGAAGGAAGAAAATTTGAGAAAAACCCACATTGCAGTTATTTGTGGGAATAGTAGCCTGATTGAGACGCTAGATCGCTGGAAAAAAGACGAGACGGAGAGAAGATAAAGAAGGGTAAAACCAAGCTGAGACTATTCAAGATTCAAACATATAAAGGAACACTCATGGCCTTTCCCAGGATTTTATTTTAAAAAATAAGTTTCTGTTCATCTAGGTGTTTTAAAGCTATTTTTCCAATATAAAATGCTACACCTTATCCTCCATTATGCACTTATGTTTTAATTTAATTACAAGTAAATATCCCGCCTTTATTATTATTAAATAACCAAACACTTTACCAAAATGCAAGGATTTCAACAGGTATTGTAAAACAAACTGCTTGTTGCCCATGATTTGACACCAAGACAGGAGTAAAAACACTTAACTAAGGTGTGTAGATGTTTCGATATAATATAGTTTAAAAGATATATATCAAAATATATAAAATACAAATATATATACTATATATTAGCGATGACTATATTATTTCATAAGTATCTATTATACATATATTATCTTATCATCTTATGAGAGAGAGAGACGAGACAGAGAAGATAAATGCAATATTAAAAAAAAAGAAAAATTCAAATTATTTTCGATACGAATTTCTACTGGCGACCGCCCGTCATCGCACACATTGGTGAATACGAAAGTTTCGTACTCCAGACGAAAATATTTTCGTTAAATTTTTTCGCTCGTCCAGCGATCAGCACGGAGTATGACCTTTGTCGTTTTTCCTAATATATTTTACATGAAATCATGAAGAACCTTTACGGCACGCCCAATGAGATCTTCCTGGAAATTTACTCTCTTAAGGACAGAAACGTAGGAGAGGGCTGAATAGATTTAAAATCATGGACTATAATTGAAATAATTTAACAATATAATGCACGTAAATGTACTAATGTAGTTAGATTTCTTTTTAAGTATATAATTTTACAGGTTTAGTAGATTAAGACCTAATTCACTTTCAAATAAATAAGAAATTGATTAATACTTTGATTTTACATTTTGTATTTTAATCATTCATTTTATTAAAAAGATCTCCTCAAAAATACGTTGGGTAGGAGCTACCACTCTCCTGCCCTTATAACTTCATACTTGGGTATAACGCCTCCTTAATATAAAAGGTAAATATGATAATTGTCATTCGCCTTTTATATAAGTAATAATTATTATAATTATTTTATATATAGGTAATAAGAGTGAGTATCATATAGTAGTAGCTAATAATTATACCTAATAAGATCAAATACATAGTAGTTAATATAATAAGATTAAGTAAAGTAATATATACTAATATGTATTAAAATATATACGTTATACTATAATCGCTATAATACCAGATAATAACGTAATTCATAAGTGTAAATAAATCACATAGTACCATACTCAACTACTAGGCAGAGGTGCACAATAAAAATAAACTGTTTGAGCTCTACACCATTACTGCTTTTGGTGGTTCAAGGGGTGGATTACTACTCTTTGTAACAGGAATAGTGGCAGGAGTGCACTTAGTCTTTACGACTTGAGAAAGTACTGTCTACACTTCGATAATGATAATATTGGACCACCGCGAAACGCCAGGAAAGTGGCAAAGTACGGATGATTAAGAGAGGATAGGGACATATGTTCGAATTTAACAACCAATGACACAAAAATCAAACTCACCCTGGAATATTTTGCCTACCCGCATCGAGAACAGAGGAAAACTTAAACCTAGATGGAAACCAGGTTCACAACGCACGTCAACAAGAAACGGTTCTGGGAAGTGGACACGGACATCCACCAACCCTGCAAAGGTAAGGAGTCAGGGTAACAAGGAAATAACGTCGAAAACCTCGATTCGATCCCACACAGAAAAATGTCTACGCAGCAAATGGCTCGGAATACACAACGAATCTCAAACGAAGCGTGCCTGTTCCATCGTATTCTTGAAGCCAAAAGCGATCTACCCGCTGGAATATTAGCCGATCTACATTCATACCGTAACCCGACCTACATCCACTGTCTGCTCAAATGAAGGCACGATTAAGGACCGGAGACTTCAATCTTTGTGTGATAATGGTTAGCTGGCTAAAAGCTGACAGAAATTGCAGAGCGCTTTTCCCTTCCTCTCGCAAAATTGTCGGAGAAAACGCAAAACCAAGATGCCACCTTAATAAATGGCATCGATGATAATTAAGTTTTGAAGTGCGCCTTGAAATCCTTGTGGACCGACTGCGTCCGGTCCTGTAAAAATCCCCAATGTTTAAAGCTTTGAAAAACAATTATTAAGACATCCTCTTAACACATGGGGGTACTAATAGAACGAATTTAGTGATTGTGGTGATCGTTCAGCATCCCCTTTCGGCATCATAGGACCTTTTTTTTTAACAGAGTTTTCTGACGGGAGACAGGTGTATTAGAGTCCATTACACTTGCTGCAGGAAAATCGGTCCCTTGGTACCACACATTGACGAGATTGGTTGGTTGATAACGATAACCCCGATTATGAGCATGGAGATGTACCTACCTTCAAGCTCAAAGATTAGGAGAAGCAAACCTGCACCAACAACTCACCCTCACGAATGTATAAGAGGCTATCTCGCAACATTGCAGCTCATTTGCAAACTACATGGGATTTATGGAACGAACAAACAACAACAACCGGGCGATCCAGGGGTCTAGTATTGAATACCACCTGCGCGGTTTTCCCAGATCTCACGTCCAGATGGACCTTTTTTGTATGGGGATATGACCTCTAAGGACCAAGAGTTTACCGCTCAAAACCGAAGAACGCTAAATGGAAGTATGAAATTGGGAAAGTCGACAAGAATGCTCGCGACATTTCCAAATGAGTTTTGTGACGTGTCGTTTGCTGACTCCATTGCGTTCGCGAGGTTTAATTCAGGCTCATCTGGCCTAGCCAATGCGAAATCAGTCATTCTTGCACAACATATTGCGAACATGATTTCTCAAATGCATGAAATACTGTTCTGTAATCAAGCCGTTAAACTTAAGTCCCGCTATGTTCATAAAACTAAAGGTTGAATAGTCTTTCACATGTATAGTACCATTATTTTGATAAAGACCACGCCTGGAATAATAACAAGTTATAAATATACCGAATAGTATATTTATATTATCTAATAGAACTTAAGTCCGTATACAGTATGATATATATAATAATTATATAATAATAAATATATATAATACACTATATATATATATATACTAGTATATATGTCTGTGGGGTTTCCGTGAATAATCTACCAAACAAAGATTTTTTAAACCCACTCCCCCAAAGAGATCATCTTTATACTTTATTTCATTTGTTTACCTCATTATTCAATCGCCTCATTTGGCGGAAATTTTTAATACTAAGCATCGATGCCGAATCAAAACAGCATCAACGTCCACAGTTGGAGATTTTAGACGTACTGTCTTTTGGAATTCTCGTGCCCCTCCCACCCCCTGTGCTTGGTTTGTAAACCGACCCCACCTCGACTGTATTACATGCTTCACACCTCAACAAATATAAGTTGTTAAAGGAATCATTTGAAATCGCTCCTATAAGTTTGCACTTTGGCAATTTTACTATCAACAAGTATATAATTATTATTTATGAATTTTGCCTGAATTTAGTCTCTCTGTTATTTCAATTTGGTATAGCTGGAGTGGTACTATTGTAAAATTAATTTAGTAATATTTATACAAGTTTCTACACGCATTTTCAAACATTATTTAGTTGTATTTATCAATTATTTATATAGCTCATATACCATTTTATTTACTTATCAGTATTAACGTGTAATGGCTATGATCCGTTTTGAGTATCGGTTAATACGTAAAACAAGTTGTTGTTTTAATTATAAAAGACGTGTTATTATAAACCTATATGCACTTTGTACCGTTTTGTTTGTAGGGAGGGATATATTTAGCGACCCGTTCGCCCGTAGAAAAGTCAAAAAAAAACCAGAACTTTT
>JABUQX010133163.1:0-10000 GCA_015478945.1 Trachelipus rathkii | reverse complement strand
TGTCTCCGTCTTTATTTCCTCTACTCTCTTTCAACACCCATCCCCTCAGCTGTACCTCTAACTCTGTCTTCACTCTTATGCCTAATGATTCTCGTAATCCTCCATTCCTTCCACTCCATTTCAAATTGCCCCTGCATCTAGGAGTTGCCTCTGTCTTCGCTTCTGATTCTAGGGCTCTGCTGCTGACCTGGATGGGACTTTCCGGGTGGGGCCGCCGCCAACCTTGCGAAATTAACTTCTGAAAAACTCAACTTCTTACATCTCCCAAAACAGACCTCCCAATCTTCTCCTTATTTCTTTCGACGGTTCTAACGTCTCACCTGTTGACAACATAAACATTCTTGGTTCCCGAAATAACAAAGGTCTTTTCTCCTTGTACAGTTGTCACCACCACTCACTGGCAAAGCCCTATTCAAGGAGGGGTATAGTACGCTCAAAAAACATCAACTAGCGCAATTACGCAGATAAGCACAGACGCGGGCTTTGTAAAGTGAGGGAGATTAAATTCGAGTAGGAAACACAGAAGATGGAATAGAATTTCACAGAACAGAGGTGGCAGGAAAGAAGGAGGCACGGCAGTGAACAGTCTGAGTTGCTAATATCAACACAAAACCCATGTGCCGACACAGCACCCCTTGTGCCAACAGGTGTGCGTCCTAAAGGTGGTGGTGGGCATCGCGAGTGGAAAGCTCCCCGAGCACTTTAAGCTGCCATGGCACCTATAGAAAAGAGATAAAGCACCAACATCGTGCCGCAAAGATAGAGGGTCAAGAACTAGAAAGAAACGGACAGTTTATAAGCTCCTTTGCCTTGACTCGACCATCCAAAAGCCGGGTGAAACCTGAGCCCCCAGATATGAGAGCAGTAGTACTCCAACAAGGGCGGGTGAGGCCCTTGTATAGCTGGAATAATCCGTGGAGAGGAAAGTCCGCAGTTCAAACAGTACCCTAGTTTCTTTTGAGGCCGTCTTTAGCAACTGCCAGATGTGAGGTTTCCAAGACATTTTTTTTTATTCATGTTAAGGTCATGATGTTTATATTGTCAAATGAGACGAGAGAAGTCGAAAGAGATATAGGAAAGTTAAGGTGTCTTAGAGAGGGAGATTTCAGCTGAGTTTTTAAAGAATTGAATTTCAAAAGGTTCAGACGACCCCACCCGAAAATTCTATCCAGATCAGCGAGAACAGAATCGGGAAAGATTAAGACGAGAGGCAGGTCTAGAAGTAAAAGAGGGAGCAGAATCGAAATGAGTTGAAGAATGAAGGGTCGAGTCATCGGGATACGAGTGAATAGAGTTGGATGTGCAGGTGAGAAGATCATTAATGAAAAGTAGAAATAAAGTAGGAGATAAGACAGAACCCTGAGGAACACCACTATTGACAGAAAAGGAAGAAGAAGTCGCCCCCATCAACAACAGCCGATATTGAGCGATTTGAAAGAAAAACTAGACATAAGTAAGTTAAAAGAGAAGGGAGGAAACCAAAGGAGGGAAAGCTTGAGAGTGTGCACGTGAAAATACCCGGTCGTGTTTTGATATGTCAAACGCCACCACGCAAGTCTCCCTGTAGTTCCTAAGGGCGGAACCTAAATCGGTTAAATAGGAAAGCATATCACCAGTAGACCTCGAACACAATGGTTGATAAGGTGGCCTCAAAGAAACTGGGGAGTTCTGTCTTCAAGTTGTGGGAATTTTTTCTTTCCCCATGTACAGCTATTCAGTTACATAAGGGTCTTATTCGCCCTTGTTTTGGAGTACTGTTCACATCTGGGGGCTCCTGGCTCCACCCTCATTGATAGAGTTGAGTCTAAAGCTAAGAGACTAATTAACTATCCCCTACTTTCTAACTCTCTTGACCCTTCTATCTCTGGGACGTGACGTTGGCGCACTATTTCTTTTCTATAGGCAATTACAACGGTAGATGCCTCAGGGGAGCTCGCTCGCACTCCAACCCATTGCGTCGCCCTTTCGTGGTAAGGCCTATGGAAATGAGCATTGGTTGTTACAATCGGCAACGTGGTTTGAATATGTAAAATCTTCGCATCTTCTTAAATAGTTTCCTTGAAGCCCGGCATTTTGCGATATAGGGTCCTAAAAATCATACAGCGTTCTTTCAGATGACGGCCCAGAAAGCCAGAGCATTGGCCAGCACCAGTGTTCGAATCCAAGGCCTAGTAGTATGCGACCCATTCATTAAATGAAGAGTCAGGCTGCACATTTTACTCTTCTTCGTCAGCGGATTCGAACGCTGGACCTGCGCGTGGAAGTTGGGCAACAAACTGATGCTCTTCACCCACTAGCCACCACGTCCCCAATAAAGAACGCTTCAAGCGTAGTTTTTAAAGCACCTGGTTTCTTCTCATCCCATAAATGCTGAGTACTCAGCGCCTGGCCCCATTAAATGGAATGAGTCAAAGATCTACTTCCTTCGTCAGCGGATTCGAACGTTGGACTCGCGTTGCTGAGTTAACAACTAATAAACCGGATGCTCTACCCACCAGGCCATCCACGTCCCCATAAAGAACGCTTCAAGCGTAGTTTTTAAAGCACCTGGTTTTCTTATCCCATAATTGCTGAGTACTCAAAGGCTTAAGTTCTCATTAAATGAGTGAGTCACAGAAGATTTTACTTTCGTCATGACCGAATTGCTGTGACTCTGGCAAGCGCGAGTTAACAAGAACTTGTGGGGGTGATTGAATAAGAATGGAGTCTGCTGGTGAACGTTTACCAAATTCCTCATGTGGGATTCGAACGTTGACCTGCGTTGCTGAGCGGACAAATGCAAAACCGGATGCCGAACCACTAGGCCATCCATCACGTCCCCAAAAGAACGCTTCAAACGTAGTTCTTAAAGCACCTGGTTTTCTCATCCCATAAATGCTGAGTACTCAAAGGCCTGGCCCCCATGAATTTTGCGTGAGCATTAAAAATCCCAGACTCGTTCGTTGTGGGTCCTTCTTCCAGCCACTTCTGTTCTTGTAGCCCCTGCCATCTTCTGTTTTTCCTACTGTTAATCTTCCCCTCTTTAAAACCCACGTCTGCGGTCACTGTGGCAGATTTAAGTGCCAGCGGGCTTGGGTGGGTTTTCCAGTATTTTATTTCCTGCCCCTCCTTGAAAAGGGCCCAGCCCGTGAAAAAAGTGGTAATTCAAAAAAAAAAAATATATATATATATATATATATATAATATATATATATATATATATAAGGTATATATATATGAAGAGTATATATATAGCAGCAGTCGCAGTGTATATATATATATATATATATATATATATATAAAGAGGTATTTAAATTAAATCTATATATATATATATATATATATATATATATTGATACAGTATTTATTTTCTAAAATATAATTCTTACTGTATATAAATTTATATAAAAAAAAATTGATTAAAAAATTATTAATTTAAATTACAAAATGTTTGTAGGAAAATTATACCATTATCAAAATAAAATGCTCCCCTTAAAACAATTTTTATCTTTTTATAAGTATTTTTTTTATATATATTCACTATCATTTATTAAATTAGATATTGCTCATTTGCTATTGTTCTTGTCATTGTTTTTTCAAGGTTATTATAAGATCATAAATGGTTTATCCTGTATATATTTTCTTTATTTAAATGTCTGATAATTATTAAAGAGCCAACATTGTTGCAAGTTGTACAATAATTCTGTTATAGTAGATGACACAAACTTAAGAAAATTTCGTAAAAGTATTACACACTTCAAGTTATATTATATTGTAACTAATCTGATGCAGAAAAACAATCATTTTACAAATTTACAAATAACTAAAGTATATCTTATTTGATTTAGTTTTATATAATGATACTAAAAATATAGCTCACAGTACAAAAGAATTAGGAAGAACTTGTACTATAAAATGGAATTTAGGAAAATATAATAATAAATATTATTTAAAATGATGCTTATATATAACATGCTAAACACAGAAATCATTTAGATATATATAATATTATAATATGTAATTATTATAATTATAGTAATTATAGTAATATGGTAAAATTATAGTAATAATATAGTAAAAACCATCATATATTTATAGTTTTATGATGTTTCGAAAAGGACTATAAGAAAATTAGCTTTATCTCCTCTGCAAAACTTTATCTTATATTTATACTTTTCAACTTTAAGGCTTACATATTTGAAGGTCAAAGCGGACTCTGCTATCGAAAACACTGTTAACAGATTTAACAGCTCTACTGCAGTAACAATATGCAATTTGTATTAAACACATTCAAAGATATATATTTAATCAAAGAAAATTGAAATACTTCATTCTTTTTATTTTGATGAACATCTGTATACTACAATGTTCATATCCTTTCTGAATAGATATTTAACTAATTTTCAAATATTTCTGCTTTGCTTTGACAATGTCAACTTAAAAAGCATGAATTTCAGAGGACAATCGTTTTAAAACTTGAATTTTTGAAAATGCTAAATGCAGACCCATATTAAATATTATTATTATTATTATTATTATTACTATTATTATTATTATTATTATTATTATTATTATTATTATTATTATTATTATTATTATTATTATTATTATTATTATTATTATTATTATTATTATTATTATTATTATTATTATTATTATTATTATTATTATATTATTAATTATTATATATTATATAATAATTAAAAATAATTTTAATAATGCTTGCATTTATCATATTCAAAATTATAAGTGTTAAATAGCCTGTCCTCTGAAATTTATACTTTTTGAATTGTGGCAATATCAATCCAAATAAGTGATATGTAATCTGTAACTTGTCCAACAAAGAAATAAACCAATTTATAATTTTGCTATACCGTGGATATAATTTTATATAAATTTTTCTTTATTTGCGTGATAGTTTTATACTATCTATAAAACCTATAAAGGATAGTACAAAGGAATATTATTAATCTTATGTTAAAATGATGGAATCTTATAACATTAGTTTATAGTAATTCTATATTTTAAAAAGTCGTAAAACTATATGGTGAAAAACTCAAATGTAGTTAATTAATCATTCTTAGTTCCATACTTTGAGGATTAACCCCCCCCCCCCCCCCCAAAAAAAAACCAAAAAAAAAACAAAACAAAAAGCGCACCTAATATAACACAGAAAAGGCCAGCTGCAAGTTTTTTTTTTTTTTAATTTTAGCTATTATTTTCAACAATTTGAGAGAGTATTATTTTTAAAATTACTAATATGCAATAATAACAACTAATATTATGTTTCATTATTAGTGAGCCTAGTTGCATTTTATTCAAGATTTTCACTGATATACCTTTTAAATATTTAAATCAATGAGAATTTAAAAATTAATTTTTAAATTTTACAACAAATGAATGTGTTCTTAATTAAATAACTAAAGATAGCTAATCTTATATTCTTTTATTAAAATTATCAAATAAAAACTTTTCAGTCAATAATGTAAAAATTCTTTCATTTTCTTTGATTATAAATTTGCTAGCCATATATTTTGAATTTCCATTATTATATATAGTGTATGCAATATACTATAAAACTAAATTGTAAAATTAGATTGAAGTTAGTCAGTAAATGTATCATAATTTCATGTTATTAGTAACTATCTAGCAGTCTTAGATATCTTTATATCCTTACAAGTTTTTGAGCTATCTCTGACCCATATCTATTTCAAAACCCTTGACCAAACAAAATCTAGTAGAGATTTTTTTTTTTTCACGATCTAGAACTGGTTATGGAAAATGGAGCTAGGACCCCATTGGAATATCAATTGAATCATATTTATTTTCTCTCAAATTAGTATAATATTCTCCATCATTTTTCTGACTTTTACTTCGTTCTTTAAGTGATTCTTTGAACATATGGGCTGGAAATACAGTCTAATCTTCTAACCTGTTAATCATTAGTCCATCAAAGCATTCAGGATAACTTTTAAATTAAATTAACATTGTGATTTCAGTCAATTGACATAAATGCTACGATTACTGATTTTAAAATAAGTCTAGTTCTAGTGTCTGAAGGGAAAATCGTCAGTTACAGTCCACAGTTTAACTGAGGGATGAATGACTGCAAGTTTGAGTTTTAAATACTGCTGCTGATGCCTGTTAGCCAGCTATTCAGTCCTATCATGCTTAGGCTATGAAACCAATCACATAGTTTCTAGGGTTACAAAAACCCATTTTTTTTTAAATTGACCAACTCCACCCTGGTTTTATTAATAAACCCAATTTTACTTAAAAGTCTGGCAAAATGGGTAAAAATTATTATATATATATTATTATAATATATATATATAAATATATAAATATATATATATATATATATTATATATATATATATATATATATATATATATATATATATATATATATATATATAGAAAGAGTTATATAGGGTTATTACATATATATATATATATATATATGTATACATATATATATATATATATATTAATACCCTGTAAAACACTTTTATTCCATCATATATATTTAATTTATAGCCTTTAATGTATACAAAACCATCCCATTAGCAAAACTTATATGTTATTATTATTATATATATATATATATATATATATATATATATATTATATATATATATATTATATGTTATATATATATATATATATATATATATATATTATTATTATAATATATATATATATTATATATATATATATATATATATATATATATTTATAGTAGATATATATATATATATAGTATATATATATATATTATATTGTTATATAGATATACATAAGGCTACATATATAAATTATATGTTATTATTGGGAGAGTTAAGATACATATATATATTAAAGATATATATGCATATATAGTATATTATATAAGTAAGGTATAAAGTATGTTATTATATATATGATATATACATATATATATATATATACATATATATATATATATATATTAAGTTATATATATATATATATATATATATATATATATATATATAGTTATTTATAAAAACTTTATATATATATATATATATATATATATATAGTTCTCAAAAAATTAAAAATCTCTCTGAATTTCTGCAGTGGAATATATACCGTATATATTTTTTTCTAAACCTCCCATTTTAACTTAGGTTTTTGCCTACAAAAGAAAACCCATCCCTGGTTGATAGTGGTGGGCAGTTCCTCTTGAGGTACTAGCCCAGTGCAGTGCAATCCCTGCTCTAAGTTTCTAGGTAAATATAGGTAACTATAGAGAGCTAACTTACTAGCTTCAAAGCCTACATTACTTTTAATGATGACTAGGCAAAGTTCGGAAGTGTTTAAATAATACAAATTTAAATATATTAATGATCATTTTTACTTCGTTATTCCTGTTGTCATTACTATCAACCTGTAACAATAAAGTAACTGTTTAATCTTTACAAGTTTCGCTAATGAGTCAATGACATTCATTCAGCAGTGGGAATTGATCAATATCTGTTTCCAAAACCCGACTGCAGCCCGGGTGGGCACACAGGCGCATATGCATCGTTTCCAGCACCCGTTTGCGCACTTCTACGTCGCACGTAAGCGTCACAGTCAGGCGCCCGTTGTTAAATCCTCGATTTCGTGGAATAAACAGAGGGCTGGTGGGAAGGATACTTTGTTTACAAACAAATTTTTTACAAAACATGTCGGAAATGGCTTGCCAAAAGTTTTTTAATATTTTAGTTAACTTTTATATTAAGGATACTAAATATATCGTATCATTTCATAAAATAGATAAATATAAGTATAAGAGTATTGTTTACAATTAGCTGATCCGACGGGCACGCTCGGCCGTTTCCAGGTACTCAAATTTCCTGTTCTCTGATTGGTTAATGTTATTTTTTTCAATTCAGCGTTTCCGAGTCGATTTTGCACACGGGCTGCACTCGGGCTTCTGGAATTGCAGCTTATGTTACCAAAATATGTTTAAAGCCTTTTCGCTTTTATATTTGTGTTAAAAATATAAAGCTAGGTGCCTGTCTTGTCGGGTCTTGTGAATAAAAATGCTCATCAAACGTAAGGAATTTCCTTAATTCTGTAGTTGCTATTTTATACAGAATTTTATTCTTATATTACAAGAAATTAGGGAAATTCGTTAAGTTTGGTGAGCATTTTTTTTACGATTTTGAGCTAAGGGACAAAAACGAACGTAAACTTAAGCATTTTTTTATAACAAATAAAAACGAAAACGGCAATTTTTAAATTTTAAACCTATTTATTAATTTATTTGTCAAAAAATACTGAAATGATATTATTACAAAAAAAAAAAAATTCATTTAATTATTGATCATTTTTTTTTTTCTTCAAAATAAAATTTTAAAAAGCCCCAAAAGCTTCTCCTAATAAAACCCAAAAAGCCCCCAAAGAAAAACATTGGGTTGTTTCATTGGTCCAAACTCCCGGGTTTTTTCCAGAACCCTGATATTTTAAATAAAATGTATTTGCGGCAGAATATATTATGTGTTAATTATTTCATTGGAATTCATATACGTTTACACACAATGTTTATTGAGTTTAGTCAAGGAAATTATATATCTTTCTTTCACAAATAACAAATATAGTTTATATCCTAGACAGAATAACGATTCTGGAATTCAAAATTGTTTGTCTTATCTCTATACTAAAATGATAGTAAAAACGTTTTTTTTTTCTTTCCTAGTTAGGTGAGGAATTTGAGTGAATAAGAAATAAATGTACGAAAATCAATTTTAAACTACAATAATATATTCTTCATTGATAAAATTACTGTATACTCCAAAAATGAGGAAAAGATAATGATATAGCAACAGCGTACTATATATATATATGAAGGTATATATATATAATAGAAAGAAAAAGATATATATATATATATATAATATATATATATATATAAGATATATATATATATATATATATATATATATAGAAGTATATATGAGTAGAAGCATATGTGTGTAAAATAAAGTGCAGTGTGTGTGTGTGTGTGTGTGTGTGTGTGTGTGTGTGTTATGACATTTAACGCTAACCCAAATGTTTGATACTCAATTACTCCAAAAAAGAAGGGAAATTTATATTTTCTTTCATTTGTTTCATTAACTCAATAATCTGGAAGCTATTTCATTTCTTTACTTTATGACAGACACTCGCAACTATAAATTGGGATCAGGTTAGGTCAAGTCAAATTTAGTTAGATTAGGTTAGTCTGGTTAGGTTAGGTTAGGTTAGATTAAGCTAGGCTATGTTAGCTCATTGCTAGTCGTTGGGATAGATAGTGTATTTTGGTCAGGCTCTGATTGTCATGCAATGAAAGTCAGCGAATGTCTCCAATTTTCTACACTTTTTTCCTTTGGTACAGAAAGTTAGAAAATCTTATATTTTATATATAATAATTATATACTAAAAAATAGGTTTATTAAAAAATGATAAGAGGATTAGATTGCTAAGGTTAGAGTAGAATACACCATCTGTATACACAAATAAACACACGAAATATATATATATATATATATATATATATATATATTTAATATATATATAGTATATATATATATATATATATATATATATATATATATATATATATATGTATATGTATATATATATATATATGTATATAAGTAGTATATATATATATATATATATATATATATATATATATATATATATATAGTATATATATATATATATATATATATATTATAGTATATATATATATATATATATATATATATATATATATATATATATATATATAATATATAGCATAGCAATATATATTTATATATATATATATATATATATATATATATATATATATATATATATATAGTATATTTATATATATATGTATATATATATATATATATGCATATATATATATATATATATATATATATATATATAATAGCGGCGCACGAAAACGCGCTAAAAAGCGTTTCACGATAAATGCGAAACGGCTAAAAACACCCAAATTGATTGAACGAAGTACAATG
>JABUQX010133162.1:7500-15000 GCA_015478945.1 Trachelipus rathkii | reverse complement strand
TTAGTAATCAGAGGCCCACATGGAATCTACCAGAGTTAGAAAATCTTAAATCGGAGGCCGCTGAAATCAGGACCGACATTAATTTACTCTAATCTCTTTTATTTCTTCTTATCAGCCGTATAAAGTGGTCTCAGTCATTGGTGAGGAGATAAATCTGGCACTTCCGCCTGTTGCAGTCCAGTGATTCAACGTTAGGGGCAGATTCGCGAGAGATAGGCCAGTGTTATACTCTTCCGGTCATATGTAGTACATGTTATCTAGAGTAGTTCCCTCCCAAGTAAAGCATGTGTCTTTGATGTCGACATAAAAAAAGGAACTTGGAAACGTTTTATTATATTTTATCTTCTATTCCTAATTTTGGATCTTCATTCAAATGTCACGTTTTTATGCTTAGTTGCTGTATCATTCCTCTTAATAGTCTTAACTAAATCATTAAAATTGTAGTATATTTCCAATTCTACTTCTAAAGCTCTTTCAAAGTCATTGGCAAAAATGATTCCTCTAAGTTTTCTTTTTTGTCTTTTTACCTTCCCAATTTCCTTTCCAAACTGCTCTTTTGCTTTCGCACTTTAATTTCAAATTGAAAATTATCTCAAACTTCTTCTTCGAACCATTTCTGATTACTCCTCCAAATATCATTAATATCATTATTTCTAATATCCTTATTTCTTAAAAGATTTTGTTATATTTACCTCTCTTTGATTTCAATACAAACGACATGAGGCCCGATGAGTTTCAACATACTGACCTATATCGAAATTTGAACCTTGTGTTAATTTTTCTTTTTCGCTCCTACCGATTAGTATAACTTTCTCTTCAAATTGTAAACAAGGATTTATTCGTCCTTTTATCTCCTGTAATTGACTAATAGTCATAGTCACATATAAAAATAAACACACAAACACAATTTGAAATTTTATGTCTTTGCAGAATTTAGCATGTCTAGTAAAGTGTAAATGATACCAGATGCTGCCATGAAATAATGTTTCTTTTTTATGCAATGAATATTGGTTTCTTTGTCATTCTTGTCTGCATTTACAAAATTGTGGAACACCTTTAAATTTCGTAGAATCTCCGCAACTTCCTTTCCTTGTTTTATTTTTTAACACGTGCATATGAACGAATAGCTAAATACTGTTCAACAATAAACACTCGTTGTTCTTGGGATAAACAGCATCCTCATCTGTCAAAGAACTCTACGCTCCTGAGACGTCATGGTAGCACAGCCAATTACAATGACGTTTACGTGTGTTGCAGGTAATACCTGTGGCTGCTATCATAGCGTGTAGCAGATAACCTAATCATTTACCATTAACTTTACAGACTCGAATACTTTGATGTGCGCGATTTCTCGATCACTCGGTACATTTTTTTATCAATTCACCACTCGTGCATTGTCAGAGCTTATATCTTTGCGTGTAACTTACTTTAAATTGTGTTGTTGGGTCCTTACTTAGAACAAATTTAGTTTTTAGAAGTCTTTTGGTATGAATATATTTTCATTCTTACTAAACCGAGTAAGCGACGCTCAGAGTTACGCATGAGCGCATTAAATTTTTTAAGTTGGCATTATGATTTCAGCACCTTTAAACCCTTTCTGTTCTTGACGGATTCATTTGTCCCTTTTTTAAATATTTTTTTATTTAGCCGTATGAAAAATTAAAGGAGTTGCAATGGACGGACGATAGAGGAAACGTTGAAATTAATGCTTATCAAGCCTTTGGCAATATCATATAAGAAGAGGTGCATAGAATATTTCTTATTTCTTGGAAACATGGTTCAGAACAGCAATTTTCATCATTTAACATTTTGAAATGGAATATTTTTAATTAAAACAAGTAAGTTTTATTTATTTTTTTATTATTTGAAGTTTAATGATCATCTAAGGAACAATTTGTGTGTAAATAATTCTAAAAATTTATTCCTTCTTTATTTTCTTTTGCTGAAATTTCGTTGGCAAAAGCTGTGTAAGCATAATTATCATTTTGTAAGCACAAAATGACAAAACAAAAGGGCCTTAAAATAAATCCAGGCTTTATTGATGTAAAAATTGTTAAAATCACTAAAAGTATAAAACTAGATGGACGTTTCGACCTTCAAAAACGCAGGATCTTCATTCAGGTCCGTGCCGAAGGAGATAAACAGAAACAACTCCTCGCCTATGGCTCTGAGTACCTAAAGATGGGACCTGCTTTTCTATGGGTCGAACGTCATCCAATTTATATTTCAAATGGATTTAAATCTATATAATATATATATATATATATAATTATATATATTATAAATATATATATATAATATAATATATATATATATATATTAATATATATATATATATATATATATAAAACTACATAAAAGTATGCACGTATAAACACTCACTGAATTCCTGCGGGGGAAATATTATTAAAAATACATGATTTAAAAATAAACACAGCCATAAATCCGAGCAAGTAATTAAAATTAATTTCGCTCTTACACCATTTTCGTTCCTCCGTTTACATAGGATTTGACTTTGGAAGAGTCCATTTATTCAGCTAGCGAGTCTATTAGCGCTCTGCTTCGCAATTCCCCGAGCGAATCGGAAAGATTCATCGATATTTCGAGGAGATAAACCGTCTATGAAACCCCGCTAAACAGGAATATGTTACGTTTAAGGAGTCTATGTCAAGTACTCTTTAATATATTTTTATTATATATATATATATATATTTATATATATATATATATATATTCATAGTATATATATTATATATATATATAATATATATATTATATATATAGTAATAATAATATATACATATATTATATTTATATATATTATATATATAATATATATATATATACTATATATACATATATATATATTATTTATATATATATATATAATATATATATATATATAATATTGACATATACGCTATATATATAATATATATATCATATATATAATATATAATATATTAATAATATAGTATATATATATATATCATTATATATTTATATATTTTATAAGACCCATATTATTTTGCTACCATGCCAATTATAAGATATGTTTTTATCCTCTCTAAGAAAACTTGTCCCCTTGCGACCATAAAAAACATCTGCAGGATTTACTTTCCGTTCTATGACTATATTAAATTTTTTTAATACGATCAAATATGCTATTTATACAAGAAAAAAGTTGTAAGTGTTGTGCGTGTATATATATAATATATATATATTATACTAATATATCTTTATTACATTATTTAAAATATACCTATATACTATAATATAAATATTATATATAGAAATGTACACCTCTTTTATGTATATATATTTTTTTTTATTAATTTAATTATATATATTATATATATATATATATATAATATTATATACATATATAGATATATATAATAGTATATACTAGTAATATATACATTCATATATACTCTCCGGTGGGCTAAGAATTCCACCAGAGTTTAAGAAGTTTCCATATTATGTTCAGTTTAAAGGCCGACGATGACCTGATTCACGGGGTTTGAAAATGTTAAAGTGAAAGATTATCAGGGAAATAGATAATAATTAGAGTGTGGTCCAGACTTTACCATTGGAATATATGCAAGATTGAGCATAGCGGTAAAGCCTGGAGTCAAGGAGTTAGATTGAGAAAGGATGAAACTGTGTAGAAGGTTATGTAGTGCAAGCCCTACTCAATTTGGAGTGGGTATGCAATTGGGAAGAGGTTAAGATTTATCAGCCCAGAACCCTGGCTCATCGAGAGCGACCAGAGTGCATGCACTGGACCCTGGTTTCGATCCCTAGTCCGAATACTAGGTAGAAATTACCTAGGGAAGTTATTCTCCTTGAATAGGGCTATGACCGTGAGGTGTGAACTTAACTTTTTCTATAAAAAAAACGAAAAGAAAAAAAAGAAGAACAGTGCCCATCGTAATAGCGATAGAATAAAAAGAAGGACGCAAATTCGACGGGTAGAGTGAAAGAAACAGGAGAGAGACGGCTCGAGAGAGCAGAGAGAGAGAGAGAGAGAGAGAACGATGAAAGCAAACGGAGAGCGCATGACAAGAGAGAGATGAGAAGAGAAATGAGATGGAGAAGAGAGAGAGGAGGAGAGCGAGAGAGAGAGAGAGAGAGAGAGAGATGATGATGACAAAAAAGACCTAGTATCAACGCTAATCCAAGGAGAGATGTGAATTGAACACATTCACCCCAGGATACTCCATAAACTATGGCGCCATAACTTACCCCCTTATCTACAACACGGCAAACAATGGACCGCGGAAAAAATTTTTGAAGTGCCCAGAACACCAAACCTTCGTTTACGAAAAGAAAGCCAACTGTCGATCATCTCAATAAATTCACCGAACAAAATGAAAGAAAAACTCACACCAAGATATCTAGGCCAAGAGATGAAGATTTCGAGTGGTAATTATCGGATGATGATATATACTAGTTGTATGAAGATTATATTGAGTGAGCAAACGATGAAGGAAATCAGTCTTTTTGCATGAGAAACCTCTGTTTCTCAATTCCCCACGCTTAGAAATTTCCGAGGACAAGATAAGGGGCTAGTGGCGCACAAAGCCTGCCTACTAGCCGCAAGCTAATGCTTTGGCCAAGACGTCTGTACATACATGGAAAGGAGTGAAGAGTGCAGGAGATCATCCATCAGGAGGTATAATTTGACATGATATAATGGGAAAAATCAGTTGAAAGACAAGACGTAGATAAACAGAACCATGATACCTATCTCTAGTTGAACAATGACTCACTCTTGATCCAGAAATGAAAAAAAATTCTTCACTACTTCCCTGTCGCTGCTCGTGGAATGATCTTTATATTAGAGATGTTAGTTACTAGAATCATGCTAGATTTCACCCATGGAGGGAGGTTGTTTGCATTCAACCAATTGTTTCACAAGGTTCCCACAATGTACCAGACGTTTATATGGAACCTGTTAACTCATTGCCATTGCTGAACAACTAAAAAAATTAAAACAAAAAAATAGAAACTTAATCTAACTATTCGAATAAAACTAAATGCTTTTCACTTTTAAATTACCGTAATTGATATAAAACGTGCTTCATGAATTATTATTATCTATTATTAATTATGATTATTAATTTTATATTATATTATTATTATTATTTTATTATTATTATTCATTTATGTTTACCTTTATGGTTCTCCTGTTATTTGGCGCTTTTAATCTTTATAATATTAAGTGCTTTCATTTTATTATCCACGTAGATATATTTTTACCCTCTAACACTTGTATCCCATTAATCTCTAACGTTTTAATATTATAATTTTATAATTATGCAATTAATCTATATTCTATTTGTCCCGAATCTCTCTTATTTGTTAATCTTTTTACGATCATAGGGATGGGAATTACAAACTAATCTTAAATATTGCTAGGAAATTTAGTAGGTACTATCTTAAATCGAGTACAATTTATAGTCGATTAATACTATATTACATAATACTGATTTATTATTACTTATTGTTATTATAATTATATTATTATTATTATTATTATATATTATTTTATTATATTATCTATTATATTATATTATTATTATTATTATTTATTATATATTATTTATATATATTATTATAGTAGTAGTAGTTAGTTAGTAGAGTATAAGTATAGTGTCAGTAAGTAGTAGTAGTCAGTACGTAGTGTGAGTAGTAATGTCAGTAGTCCTCTGAGTTGAGTAGTAGTTTGTGTAGTGAGTATCTTAGTATTGATCTACTGCCTAATTTATTATTATTATTATTATATTATTATTATATATATATTATTATTATAATCATTATTATATATTATATATATTTACTATTATGTATTATAATTATTAGTATATTATTATTATATTATTATATTTATTATTTATTATTATTATCATACTAATTATTATTATTATATTATTATTATTTTATATTATATTATTATTGTATTATTATATTATTATTATTTATATTATATTATATATATTCATTATTAGTATTATATATTATATTATTATAATTATTATTAATGATTATTATTATTATTATATTATTATTATTATATTATTATTATTCATAATTATTATATTATTTTTATTTTAAATTATTATTATATTATTATATATTATTATAATTATTTATTATTATTATTATTATATATGATTATTATTAATTATTATTTATATTATATTATTATTAATTTTTTTATTATTATTATATCCATTAGTATGTATTATTATGTATTATTATTATTCATTATCATATATTATTATATTATTATTATTATTATTATTATTATTATTCATTATATATTATTATTATTATTATTATTATTATATTTATTTTATATTATTTTCTATTTATTGATTTATTATTATTATATTATTATTATTTTATATTATTATTATTATTATTATTATATTAGTATTATTATTCATATATTATCATTATTATATTATTATTTTATTATTATATTATTATTATTATTATTATTATTATATCTATTATATATTATTATATTATTATATTATGTTAACTTATTATATATTATTATTAATTATATTATTTATACTATTGATATTATTATCTCATTATCATATTACCTATTAATATACATGTCATACTAATATACATCGTTATTAATGTTTGTTTTATCCTATTGTATTTATAAAATATTATTTTCTGAATTATCAATTATGTTTCTTTCCTAATCTTTCTTGCCAAGCACAGCATTCTTAATGTATTATAAAAATGGGTTGGAATTACATAAGCTCAATCCTTAAACCTTTTTAAAACTTAAATTTATCATATTTATATTATATTGGGGGTTCAAAAGACACAACGTTACTGTATAAATCATTTCAATTCAATTCTCAATATTATCTAATTTCTTTATTTATTCTATTACATATTATAAATATATTATTATTATTTATTATTATTATTATCTATTATCATTATTATATAATTATTATTATTATTATATTATTATATATTTATTCATTATATTATAAATGAATTTGGTCTCAAAAGACACGACACTGTGTTGCAATTGTAGATCCCATTCAAAATACTAGGAAATCACTTTAGGTCTATCTATAACTGCTAAGTTGTAAATATGCTAAAATTTTGACACAGAATATAAAACTGCATTGATCGTTATTATTCAAAATGATTAACTTTGTATTCTCCTGTTTAATAAATAAAAAAAATTTGAATTTGAATTTGAAAATATTATTATTATTATTCATTATTATTATTATTATTATATTATATATTATTATTATTATTATATTATTATTATTATTATTATTATTATTTATATTTTATTATTATATTATTAATTATTATTTTGATTATTATTATTATTATTAATAATAATAATAATAAATAATAAAATAATATATAATAATAATTAATAATAATAATAATAATAAAATAATGAATAATAAATAATTAATAATTAAAATAATATAATACCTA
>JABUQX010133162.1:0-5000 GCA_015478945.1 Trachelipus rathkii | reverse complement strand
ATCATATATAATTAGTATATATATATATAATAATATACTATATATTATATATAATATTATATATATATAGATATATAATAAATATATATTTATATATTATTATATATTAATATATATTATATATATATCTAATAATATATATATTATATTATATATATATATATATAATAGTATATATATATATATAGTATATAATATATGATAAATATTAATATATACCCAAAAACAAACGCGTCCACCACAAACAAACTTGAGGGAAAATATATTCCCTCCTTCCCCCAAAACAGCACTGGCAATATTCGTGCACAACACGTCATTCCATATCTCTAACTAACCTACCCACGCAATATTAAAAATAATACAAAAACTGCCAAAAAAAACGCTATTAGGGCTAATAAACTCCAACCCCCATTTCTACACAGAAATAACTATGTTTATAAACCTAACAAGAACTCCCCAGCACGTCCTGTCCTAGACAACATCTCAACCCTACACATGAAAAACACTTGTCCCTACCGATATATCATTCATAACAAAACTTAATAATTCCTGATCTTTTACACTATACCTCATCCATACTGAAAAAAGCAATAATCATACAAAACTAAAACCCAGAAAGATGCCAAACTTCCTCTTCATTACCAACCCATACTTCCTGCGCCAATCCTCCTTGTGAAACTTATGGAGCAAGATCATACTCATCAAAATTCCAACCCAATTTCACTCCCTAAATCACCAACATAGGCTTTTAAAAAAATTCATTTGTACCTCAACCACAAGCTCTTACCAACTATAAACACAAAAACTAGTAAACGTGTTTAATAAGAACACCATCTTAGCATAACAATACTCCTGGCTGATTGACATTAGTAAAGCCCTCGTCCACAGTACCTAGACACATTCTCTTTCAAAATAGCACACATTCCTCCCTTCTCATACCAGTAACACAAAAAGGATTCATCTAATATTATACGTGGATACACTTGGGCTTATTATCCAGCAGAACAGCAAACTCTAAAACAGTAACAATTAAAATGAAGTCCCAAAGAGAGCATCCCAATTTCCATTCCTATTTAACCTCTTTACAGCTATATGCTTACTCTGTCAAACTCCCCTATTCCGAAACTAATAAACACGTTAAGATACAATTACTAAATAAACCGATATCAGACTCCCTCAGTACCTCTGCCCACAGAAATCCGCTCAAATTTACCTAAATCACCTAGAAAGTTTGGTTATGCTTCCACAGAATGTCGGCCTCTGCCCAAAATCCTCAAAACTGATCACCCACAGACAACACAAAACCATCACTTCACCACAAGAACCCTTATAATATAACCTCCATCATCCCCAAAAACAAAACCACTAAGAATTTTCGGAATACCTTCGACAACACTTCAACCTTCTAACCTCACATGTCAAATCATCATAATTGCAGCAAACAAAAAATTAAGTGGTCCTACGAATTCTATCTCCAGCACAGTTCAGCAACGAAATAAAACACACTGACAGATACCATTCAAAGCAATTCTTATAAATTACTATATATATATTATATATATATATATATATATAGTATATACTATATATATATATATATAATATATATATATATAATATATATACTTATATATATATATATGTATAATATATTATATTATATATATATATAATATATATATAATATATATAGTCAATATATATATATATATACTATATAAATATATTATATATATATATATATACTATTATAATACATATATATATATTATCATATATATATAGATAGATACATACAAATATATATATATATATATATATATATATATATATATATATACATAAATTCAACTCTGGATCAACAGTCTGGTATCCTCTAACCTCATCTACTAATAGAATTAAATTACAAAGAATACAAAATATCGCCCTACGAACAATCACAGATTGCTTGAAAACCATCCCTATCCAACACCTGCGTGAAGAAACAAAAATTCTCCCCATTCAGGATCATCTAGATATTATAGGAACTCAATTCTACGCCAAGACTCTTGACCCTGACCACCCATGACATAACTAGCTACAAGAACACACTATACATCGTTTAAGAACCCCTCCTTCCTCCGCTGCCCTCTTCTACGGCGAACTCTTTAGAACCATCCCCCTTCCTCCAAATAAAACATCTCTCTCAAAGCACATTCATACACACTTTACAGAGCAACACCTCAGCAACCTCCTACCAAACCACCTCATAAACTCTCACCTCACCGAAATATCTTCAATTTAAGACACACTCCCACAAAAGATGAAAATCTCACTCTCTAGATTGAGATCCGGGCATCACCCGGATCTCCAAGAATAGAAACATATGTTTGGACCTCATGACACTCCCTCCCCCACTCTGTCGTAGATGCTTAATAGAAGCTGAAACTATCGAACACCTCCTGATGAGTGACCCCACTCCGCTCCCTACAGCAAAAACTCCATCAAATCTCCTCCCTGAGAGACCTGTGGCTCCGCCCGGTAGAGGTTGCCTGGTTTCTGGAAATACATGGACACCAAATAAGGGAAGCCCATGATATAGGAATATATATATTATATATATATATATATATATATAGTATATATATATATATATATATATATACAGTATATATTATATATATATATAATTAACTAAATAGTACATATTATGTATATATAAATATATATAATGTACTGTATATACTATATTTATATATTACAGTATATATATATAAGTACTATGTATATATAATATATTACAATATATAATATATATATATATCATAAATATATATATATATATTAACTACTAGATAATTATATATATATATAATTATTAGTGCATGTATAATTTAATCGGACTCTGTGGTAATACTCTTTGGTTTCCCATTTCAATGACTACTGCTTCACTGTTTTGTGTTGTGTGTGGGGGGGGAAGGGGAGGGCGTCTCCCCTAGGACATAGCTCCCAAGAACATATAACCGACCTACGGCGATTTCTCTGGATGAAGATTTCATTACATTTTATTCTTCCGTCAACTAAAAACTGGTAAACCTTGGTTAACCTTGGTTTCAACCTTGCTTTATTCTCGTCCCCATTTGTCAGATGTCTCTTGGAGGAATATACCTCGTCTTTTACGCCAGAAACACTAAAGAAACTTCTTCCAGTAAAAAACTGAAATTGATACTCTTCTCACTTCCTTTCTGCGTTCCTCTTCCTACGCTCCTTTCTGTTCCTCATCCTGTCAAACTTCCTTTTGATTCCTCTTCCTTCACTCCTTTTTCGGTTCCTCTTCCACACTTCCTTTCTGGTCCTCCTTCCTCAACCCCTTTCTGGTTCTCTTCGGCCCTTTTCTGTCCTCATCATCATTCACTTTCTGGTTTCTCATCGCTCATTTCTTTTCTTTTCCCCTTTCCTCTACTCCTTTTCTGGTTCCTCTCATTCACTTCCTTTCTGCTTCTCATCCTCACTTCCTTTTTGGTTTTCTCTTCCTCACTCCCTTTCTGATATTTCATCCTCACTTCCTTCTGTCTTCTCTCCTCACTCCTTTTCTGTTTTTCTTATTTTCGACTCTCTTTCTGGTATTCTTCCATCCTCACATCCTTCTGCCCTTTGTTACCCCTTCTTCTGGTCCTCTATTCCTCACTCTCTTCTGGCACCTCTTCCTCACTTCCTTTCTGGTCCTCCTTCTCACTCCTTTCTGGTTCCATATTCCCACTTCTTCACTTCCTCAGACATCAGCCTTCCTTGATATTCCTTTCCAAGTTTGGTTTGGGAGCGCAACCCACACAACAGTAAATCTAATGCAAGCTATTAATGGTGCTCTTGGAGCGCAGCTCTCGACTTCGTAAAACTTTCTCGTATATCGTCTACATTAGGGATCAAGAAACCATGCGTAAAACTTCTCTTCCACCACCTTTTCAATTGCTTGCTGCTTTATAAGCGCGTGTTCGCCCTTTATGGACATATCGCACTCACATTATCTGGGTAATTCCACACTCACTGTTCTTCCTTACCCAAATCGTGCGAGTCTAGGGTTTCGAAGTTAACTCTCCAATTCTCGGCTAAACTCTCTCCAAGCTCTTTGTGCCCCAGGAAATATCTAACCATAACAATCTCCTAATCTTCTGAGTCCGTCTTCCTCACTCCCTCTTCTGGTTTCCTCTTCCTCACTTCTCTTCTGATTCCCTCCTCCTCACTCCCCTTTCTGGGTCCCCTTTCAATTCAGCTCCTCTTTCTGGTTCCTCTTTCCTCACTGCTATCTTCAAATAACACAGCTCCTTCTATAACGCTTTAGTGGTCACAGTACACTCCTCCTTTGAGTCAGAGTTCGCTTCGCAGGACTCGTCGCTTTGCGGCAGCTACTCCTCTATATTTTCTCTGTCTTAGTCGTGCGACGGTGTCCATATCTCTTAGACTTAACCGACTATGTTCAATCTTCAAATGTTACAATGGTAAAGTCTGGCGCGAAACAAGAACATTTCCTTCAACCTATTTTGAACTTCTTTGACTTGCCATCAATGAACAATTATGGTTTCTCCCCAACTCCTTGTACCCCAACGGAAGGTTATAGATTATACCTTACTAACTCTACAATAAGTTATATAGTTTGGGCGGGAGACTGATCTTGTGGAAGTTATATTAGATATTATATAGTCTTAAACGTATACATTCGTACTCCATACTTATCAATCATCCCTCTATGCGGTAAGCCTAATATAAAATAGGCCTATATTATATACTTCCAGGAGGTATTGATATACTATAAATATCTTAGGCAGGTACTTATCCCTTTATCTTGCATACTACTACTCCTGTTCGTAAGCTTATTTTATATAAATATTATAATTACCCAATGAGAAATCTGAGACTATAATGTCATTTTCCAAGCCCAATCAAAAGGCATTGATAGACCAAGATCATCATCCGATATTTCTTGTATGTGCCTCGAGAAATGTTGGAAAATAGAAACCAGACCA
>JABUQX010133161.1:0-10000 GCA_015478945.1 Trachelipus rathkii | reverse complement strand
TTTATATCCAATATAATTATATACATATATATATATATACTATATATTTCTATATATATATATATATACTATATATATGCTTATGTCCCCCTGCTCCTAAAAAAAAATAGCCCATATTTATTTCTATTCTCTTTATTTATTTATTTTTTACATCCTAACTAAACTTTTACAAGGATTCCAAAAAAATGTATTCCTTTTCGCCTGTACGCTATGTAGTTTTTAAGATATGTTTTTTTTTTTATAGTTTCCGCAATAAAATTTTTACCAGAATTCCAACAATGTATTTCTTTTCCCTGTAGTTATTGTAGTTTTTGGGATATGATTGTTTTTTTTTTTTTTATCCACATACCAAATACACATACTTATATAATAATTATATAGTAATATATATATATAATAATACTATATATATATATATATATATAATCTTATATATATATATAATAGTATATAATATATATAATATATATATATATATATATAATATATATAGATATATATATATATACTATATATATATATATATTATATAATATATACTATATATTATATATACCTTAAATATATATATATATATATATATATATTAATATATATATATATGCAAAAGGATTATTGAAAAATATTTAAGAATAAAAAAAAGTGTTTTAAAAATTAGGAAAAAACAATTTAAAAAATTTTAAAATTGATAATTATAACTATAAATATGACATAAATATGCGAAAGTTTTTCCGAAAAAGAAATAATTAATTAATTTACACAGGCCTGACCAAAATGTTCCTGGGTGTTTTATAGGTGGTTGTTAATGAAATTTGTCTCCTAAATCCAAATCAAACATTCATATTGCCTCAATCAGTTGTCTAGTTTTAAGATACAGAAACGGCTCCCTTAGATGGCATTAAGAGCTCGTCTCATAGCTGACCGCGGGCGCGCGAGTGGTGTGTGTTCTTCCTGCACTCTCCAACTAAAGTCTTAAACCATGACTGTCTCATCTAAAAGGAACAGTGTTTAAGTGTATTTCAAAAGCTTTATTGATCTTTGTGAATTTTTTGCAGGCAGATACATTAGCAAAACTCCTAATATTTCATAAAAATGAATAGAAAATGTAAAAACAGTCCTGTTTATTTTGTGTGTGGCAAAGTAACTTTTAGTGACCAGCAATGCACTATAACGCCGTTAGTAAAGTTTCTTTACAATGCATATTTTGGAATAAAGCTAGGAGATCAAGACAAAACCTTTGCTCCACATATGTGCTGCAAAAAACCTGTACATTAGCTTAAGGCCTGTATATATATATATATATATATATAATAATAGTATATATATATTATATATATATATATATATATATATATATATATATATATATATATATTTATATAATATATATATATATATATATCATAAAATATATATATATAATATATATATATATATATATATACTCTTAAATTGTATTAAAAAATTGATTGTATTTAAAATTGGTAAAGTTTCCTGGTATGAAAATTGTGTATAAAAGTGTGGAAACGAGGGTCGAATGAATTAATATTATGTAAATTAAGTTGGCGAAACCTTTTTTCAGATATTTCAGGTATCAATAAGAAGAAAAAGCACACTGTAGTCTACCCTGTATGTTCCTTCTGCCATTAAACCCCAACCACATGGTCCAGGAGTTCCAGTTCCTTCTCCACCTGAAAATACTGAGCTACAAGACAATATAGAAGATATAGAAGTGGATGACACTGACACTTCAGTGACATATCAGCCTACGTCTACAAACACTTCGCCAAGACCACTCACTCAAAGTAAATTAAATGACTTGACTAGAGATCTTGGTCTTTCTAAAGAGAACGCACAACTTCTTGCATCCCGTCTTAGTGAAAACAACCTCCTCTCTCAAGAAACTACATACTTTTGGTTCAGAAATAGAGACGAAGAGTTTCGAAAGTTCTTAGCAGTTGCTTCTTGCAGCTATTTGGTTTATTGCAATGATGTAAAAGGTTTAATTGAGGCACTTGGCGTTCCTTACCAACCAAGTGAATGGAGGCTCTTCATTGATTCTTCTAGCAAAAGCTTGAAGGCAATACTCTTATATATTGACAACAAAATGGATCCGTACCTATTGGCCCATATCAGTTCAGTTAACAGAAAGCTACAAAAATAGGAAGTATTGATTAATACAATCAAGTACTCTAACCACAACTGGTTAATATGTGGTTATCTCAAGGTAAGATATATTTCCCAGTTTCTTCTTGTCATTATAAATCTTCATTTTTAAAAAAATTACCTATGAAAAAAAATATAAGTTCTTAGAAACCATGTACATCAATATGCAAGCATAAAGACAGTTTTCAATTTTAATTTACAACATTTAATGTATTTAGGAATTAATCCTTTCTTTCAGGTTGTGTGCCTTCTTCTTGGGATGCAAGGAGGCTACACAAAATATCCTTGCTTCATGTGTTTATGGGATAGCCGTGCTGATAGTCTTCACTATAAGCAAAAAAAAACTGGCCAACTTCGAGAATGTTTTACATATCCAAATGGCTGCCACCCCACGTGGTAGCTGAACTCTAGTCCCTCCCAAATAGTTTATGCCTTCCTCTGCATAACAAAGCTTGCCTTCATTTGAAAGAATTTGTCAAAGCACTGAATTAAACGCAAGGCCAAGCGTTTTAAGGTAATCCTACTGCAAAAATTCCCCACACAATACAAGATAGATGAAACAAAAAAACTCAAAAACAGGCAGGCAATATTATAAAAGAAGTCCCCAAAAATAATTAAGAAAACTCTGTTAAAGGACAAGATTTTTACACCAATATGGAAGCCAATGAACAAGATGCATGGCGATCGTTTAGTAAAGTAATTGACGGTTTCTGGGAAAATAAAAGAAGCTCAGGGAATAATCTCACATTAAATGGAGCTTATGAAAAGCTTCCGAAAATGGGAGCTCGCATGTCGATTAAACATGCATTTTTCCATTCACACTCTTGGACTATTTTTCCCGCAACTTGGGGAATACAGGAGAACAAAGGTGAAAGATTTCATCTCTCTCAATTACTATATAGTACTCGTTGTGATTTATAAACAAGATATCAAGGACGCTGGGACATCAACATGTTAGCTGACCATTGCTCTGGTGTCTTATAAACGAGGACGAGCCAAACATCGCTGTTCACAACGCGGGAAATCATCAAGCGACTTCGTCTTTGCGGAAATAGTTTCTTGCACGCTTGCCGGCGCGCCGCTCCCATAAGTAGTCTGTAAGTTTAAAATTAATTAAAGGAAGTCGAAATTGAGTGTATTTATTGTTCCTAGTTTACAAGTAATTGTAAATTATTAAATAACTTTGATATAAATAACGGATTTTCTTTAAATTACCCAATTTCTAAAGAAAGTTAGAGTGCGACAATTATATCCAAAAACCAACCTGATTTGAGCAAAATGAATTGTCATATTTCAATTTAGGAGACAATTTCGTTAGGAATCACTTCAGAAAACCCAGAACAGAATTTTTTTTTTCAAATGGCAGGCCTGTGTTATTTATGTCACCCTCCTGGGCATTCTTTGCTGCGTAAACTATCATACGAAAAGAAAAAATACATGATACAAATTTTCGAAAAATTTCAGGAAGAGTTTTTTTTAGACTTGAATTACGTTTTACTAAATTTCTTATTGTTTTTTATTATATATATATAGTGATATGCTATAGTTAAGTATCAAGTATATATATTATATATATATTTATATAATATCATAATTATATAATATAATTAATATAATATATTATATATATATTAATAATAATATATATATATATATAATATATAATATTAATAATTAATATATATATATAATAATATTATATATTTAATAATATATATATATATACTTAATATATATTATATATATATATTATATATATATATATTAATATATATTAAATATATATATATATATATATATATTATAGTATATATATTTATATATATATATGATATAATATATATATATAATATAATAATATATATATATGATAATATATAAATTTATATATATAATTATTAATATTAATTATAATAATATCTATATATATAATAATAATATATATACTGATATATATAATAATAATGATATATATATATATATATAATTAATATGTATATATTAAATATATTATAATAAATTAATATAATATATTAATATATTAATAATATATATAGTAATAATTATGTATTATATTATATTATCATATATATTATATTTATAGTATATATATATATTATTAATATATATATATTATTATAGTGATTAATTAATTAAATTATTATATATAATATATAATTATATATATATATATATATATTATATTAACAATATATATATGTATTATATATATTTATATATATATATAATTATAATATATATATATAATATATTAATATAAAGCTATTAGGTTGTGATAATATAAATACTTATTCTGCTCGAATATAAAGGAATACAAACCGGTTATTGATCTATATATATCTCACTCATGGACTATAATCCGAAGTGAGTTTTTTCCTAATAAGTTACGTAAGTACGTAAACTCAAAATGTGATATTATATATATATACAACATAGATCGCCATTTGACTCTCGATAAGAGTTTTGCTTGTAAGGGACAAATTTATGAAATCACAAATCCCTATTTTCCTATATACTCATAATACATATTTATTATAGCAAATTTATATTATATTTTTCTATATATAAATTACTAATTTTTTTTTTATTATTTATTTTTTTTTTTTTTATTATACATAGTTTCACCAGCCTAGTCTAAAATATTCATCAGCTATATAGCTATAATAAATACGCATATATAATGAAACACAGTAACTGCATGTTAATAAGTGAGGTGTAGAGATTAATATACAGTGATACAGGAACACAGAGATTTGGTAAAGTATAGTATAGAGAATTTTCCTAACAGTAAACAGATAGTAGTTGGCTAGGAAAGAAGAAAGCACCGCAGTAAATACGTCTGTAGTTCCCAACATGCTTAATTAGTAATCCTTATATACATCAACATACATATATATATCTACAAAATATTTCTTGCGCAGACACAGCACCCCTTTTAGTGTATTTACTGAGAGAGTAGGCCGTCGTAATATAGAGTAGGTGGTACGCGTGTATACAGTAGAATAAGATTACCTCGTATACTACCTTGCCAGCGTGCTATACTTATATTATTATATATATATATATTATATACTATATAATTAAATACTTATATGGTTATACTCCTTATTAGAAAAGAGATAATATAGTTATATCACAATCATTACTAGGTACACGCTCCAAAGATTACTAAGGCGCTTCAAGTTTAATACTGATAGTAAAATTTTACAGCTATAGTATAATATTAATATACTGATCGTGTTAATATGAGTCTACAATAATATACTTATATCAAAAGTTTTCATATTTTAAAAAATAATTGTGGATGTTCATATTCTTTTTAATTTAAAATTAACGATAATATATTAATATATCATAATTATAAATATATAATATTTTATATATTATATAAATTAATAATATATATAGTTAATATGTATATATATATATTATATACTAATATATTAATAATATTAATTTATATATATATATATATTAATTTATATATATATGATATATATTTAATATAAGATATATATATATAATAATATATTATATTAATATATAGACTATAGTATATATATATATATATATATATATATATATATATTATAATATTATATAATTATATATATATAATATATATATAATATTATATAAAATATAAATTAATATAGTAATATTAATATAATATATATTATATATATATATATTATATTAATATATATATATATATATATTAATATATATATATTATAATATATATAATAATATAAATTAATATATATTATATATTATAATTAATTATATATTATATATATTTAATTATTAATATAATATTTATATTATATATATTGATATATATATGATAATATATATATCATATTATATAATATTATATATATAATATATATTATATTATATAATATTATTAATATAATATATTATAATATATATAATATATAATATATATATTAATATATTAATATATATATTATATTATATATATTAATTATATTAATATATTAATATATATTTTCTTATCTTCTTATTTTCATTTATTATTATTATTTATTAATATTATATTATTATTTTAATTATACTTTCTTTCTTTCTGTATCCATATATTTCCCAAGAATTTAGGTGATATAAGTTAAGTGATGCGTAAACTAGAGCATCGGATTAAAGAAGGTGAAAAAGCTAAGGGTAGGGAAGAACATATCACAAGTTCGAAAGGAATCCCAGCACTTATTACCGTTCCCCTCTATATATATATAGTATATAATGAATACATATTAATTAATTTAGGTTAGATAAGAATTACTTCTTATTTACTAACATTCTCTCAAAATATAATTTCACCCTAAGCCATGTAGACAGCTCTGATTAGTGTACCCCTCATCCTATATTAGTGAAGATCTAATTATATATATATATAATATATATATATATATTAAATATATATATAATATATTATATGTAATATATATAATATATAATATTATATAAATATAGATATATTATATTAATATAATATAATATATTAATTAATATATAATATATATTATATAATTAATATTATATAATATATATTAAAATTATATTATATATTTATATATACGTAGTAAGTCCGTCAGATTAAAGGTCGTTAACGCATCATTAAGTTAAACAACTACGATAGCTATTAACACTAAATTGAATTACGTTTTTGGAATTGACAAGTCAAAATTTTAGTTATATAGAAAAGATACTAAAATAAGATAAGTATATAAATGAACTATATAAAAAATAAAGTGGATAATAAAAAATATAAAATAATTAAATATCATAATAATTATATTATAGTAGGAATCGTTTACAGAGTTATAGAGTTGTGAGTGTAGATGATTAACGCGAGCTCAATATGTTCGTGTTCAGATTTATATTCAGAATTAACACTTAATATTATACAAGATTATATACCTCTATTAAGATGGTATATAATGTCGACATATATATACTCCGTAAAACACTTTTAAACCTTACTCTCTCTATATTATTCATGAAATAACATACATACTTACTAAAAGATAATATATATATATAGATAATCAATATTAATAATATAAAAAAAATAGCAAACAATATATTATTATAGTATATATAATATATTAATATATATATATATTATATAATAATATATATATATATATATTATATATAATATAATATAATATTAATATTTAATATATATATTATATAAATTTAAATATATATAATATATATTAATTAATATATATATAATATAATTATATATATAATAATATATATATATATATATATATATATTAATATATATATATATTAATATAATATATATATATATATATATATATTATAATTAATATATAATATATATAATATATATATTATATAGTATTATTAATATATATATAATTATATTATATATGATATATTCAGTACAAGGTTATGTATTACCTCTCAGGACTCGTAATAAGATGTATCTAATAAATATGAGTATAACCTCCTAAAAATACCTCGGAATTTAGCTTTTACAAGAGAAGTGAGGCGTATGTCTTGGATCATCATAACCTCCAATAACGGGGCCTCCCTCATTCACACTCTGGTTCTATTAAGGGTCATACAATTGTATACATAAAAATTTATTATAATATATAAATATCGAGTAAATATTTTTAAATAATACCGATAACCTTATATTTTGTTAATTTCAAAGATATTTTGTGCACATAAACGCAACAATCATTTTTGTATTAAGTATTTTGTAATTGGATTACCTAAGTGGGTTTTGTTAGATCTCTTAACCTCCTTAATGTATGTGATAATCCAAGGATATTGTTACTATCTACTTGTGGACCAACCGATGAGCTTAAAAAGGAACTATCCAAAGTATCTCTGATCTTTAGTGTCATATCCTACTAATAGAGAGATTATTAGGCGTGTCTTATGGCCACCTAACTTACCGTAACTCAGGTAGTAGCTATCTCACTTACTCCATCAACTCGAGGGTCAGGGTGCATATCAATTGTTAGGTAATTTTTATAATACCGGATCCTTTATATTTTTTTTATATTATTTTAGTGACGGAGAAGCCCGTCGGAGGTTAGTGGTTCTAAGTACACCCCTCATACTTACCCCTTGGGAAGCTAAGTTTCAGAGGTAATTTGGTCTTTGGTTTCCTTTTAGTTCATCATCGTGGTATCAAGAGGTTAAGAGGACTCTTCATGATACCGTTCTTATAAGTTGGTATAAAGGGTTCAAAAATCACTACTTTAATAGACCACAAACATAAATATTAATATATCAAAATATTAGTATATGGATCTGATGTGTAAGATATTAGTGTACTTATGAGACTCACCAATAGCACATAGTTATGATTAATGTACTTCAGCAGTCGTTCTCTACTAATATATATTACTTATTCTACAAATGTCATATATACACATCAATCCTTACGGATAATATATGTATATATCATATATATTATTGTATATTATATATTATATTATATCTTGAATATTTTCTATATATAGTAAATTAATTTAACTCAAAAGCATATTATCCATTATGGTAGTATATTGGTGTATGGATATTGTGGTCTAGATAAATTGATTAAAGCAAACTACCAAGAATCAGTTTATTGTATATATTTTGAAATTTTTATTTGACATTCTATGATAACTATATCTATATGGATATATAACTCATATTTAAATAACAAATAGGTAGTGGATATCTCTATGATAGTCTAGAAGTGTAATATAAAATATAATTTATAGTTTCGATACTTTGAAAATATTGACCTATTATATAGGCAAGTAACTAATTAATATAATATATTATATAATATATAATATAATAATTTAATTATATATTATAATATATTAATAATATAAATATATTAATTAATATATAATTATTAATATATATTAATATATATATATATAATATAATATATTATATATATTAATATAATATATATATATTATATATATAATATTAATTTATAATATAAATATATATATAAATATATATATATATATATATATATATTAATTAACTATTTAAAATATATTATTATATATATATAATTAATATATTTATTAATAATATATATGCCTATACTCGAACTCTAATGATAAAATAAATATATATTTATTATTTAATTGTTTTTTAATATAATATAATTATATTAAATAATATTTAATTAATAAATTAAATTGAGAATAATACGTTTCAATATTTCATTTATAGACGTATACTGGGGCAGGTTTTATGTAGAACTCCTTTACCAATTTAATATGGTGTTTGGTAATTTTGCTTTCAGAATGTGATATTAATAATACAAAGTAAGATGTATTCTCTCCGACTGATAAGTAACGATCTGCTTTTAATTATTATGTTATGAAAATATTACTTGATAATACGTATCTCCCAAATATGAGAGATAGCGAATTAATGCAGACGCTTGTTAATATATAATTATAGTCCCGATCGAAATCATTGAGACCGCTATCGCCACAGACTAGTAGTATATATGAAAATTTTCTAAATTAAACAGTAATTTAATGGGCTATATTAAGTAAAAATGATATAAACTGTCAAAAAAGTACATATTTATACTGTTTCATACGCACTTTTTTATGTATGTATTGTATAATTATATGTATGTAGTGTGTGAGTGCGCTTAAAAATTCTATAAAAAAACCTTTTATCTCATTTTACTGGAGTTGCTAAAAATTTAAACGATTTTTTTGCTTATATACTTAATTTACCTTTTTAAATTAATTAATAATGTATAGTATCTCTT
>JABUQX010133160.1:12500-35988 GCA_015478945.1 Trachelipus rathkii | reverse complement strand
AATGCCCAGCCTCACCGTTACCGATCACAGTAAGAATTAGCAGTCGAAAAATCACCTAGGCTTCGACCCGCAGACGACCCATCCTATGATCTTCAATGTGGTTATCCCTTGCCCAGATGACAATCTTACCTATCAAAACCCCCAATATCTCCACATCTAATTGCACCTTTCTTTGTTTGCCAAATCGCTTATTCCTTCTCCTCAGATTCCGTTACTGACTCATCACTTTTTCTTCGGTCGCTTTCCGCGGTCTCTAATCCAAGGCCTTACCATACACTTATATCACCTGACCACCCGACTATCATATCTATTTAATGAGAAACATCTCAATGTTTTTTTTTCCCCTCATCTCCTTTCTCAACACGACAATCCAATGAACGTTCTTCTACACTCTGTATCATTTATCTAGTTAATTTAAATTTTAGTTTACTACTTTATACTCTGAATATATAATATTATATGTTATTAGATATATATATACTTATATATATTATACTTAATTATATATATAATTATTATAATATACTTAAATAAATATAACTTAATATTATTATCACCTTTTTTCCCAAATGGGGTAAGTGTGCCATGCAACCCGGAAGAAGTTAGGGTAAAAGAATATCGAAAAGTCTGAACAGAGCCCAGCCTGACGTCCCCCCTATCTATAGTTTTTATGAGATTCTAGTTATTGGCAGTAGGAAAGCCCATATTAGAGGTATCAGGGCCACGAGCAACGCTCATTGTCATGTCTTGCATTCTCTAGGTATTCGCGATTCATCCCTCGGCCAGTGGGCAACATCCCCCCCGTCCACAAAAGCCGCATACTTTTTTTTGCACTTTTCTCGCTCTGAAACTCAATTTCTTCTCCAGCTTCTTTATGACTCAATCAGTTTTTCTTTGGTCTCCCAGCCGGTCAAATTCCAACACATACAAGTATACATCCGCTTAACCATCCAGCTATCATCCATCCTCAATACAAATAATTCAAATTTGCTTTAAAATTCTTCCTCATTTTACCTTCTCCACCACCAATTTTTTACGTTCATCTCATATTTATCATTTCTACACTACACCCTAGATGTCCACTATGACCATGTCTCTACTTATTACATCGGTAACAATACCTTATGTATAACACTAGGCGCATTCAAGACTTTAGTCCTTACCCACAACGATATTAGTTGAATCACCAGCACTCCTTGTATTCAACTTTCTAGCTACATCTCATCATCGTTCTCTATGTTCATAATCTAATTATTCTACACATTACTGAAAAATATTACTGTATTCACTTTTCTTACCTATTCTCAATACATTCAACCATTTTTCATATAATTTTTGTATTTTGCATTAAAATAAAATCATATAATATTTCTATATATATAAATCGTGTATCATATATATCATATATGTTAAAACATAAATACTATATCTTATATATATATATAATTATATATATATATTATCGTCTCGTATTTTAATATATATATTATTAGTATTGCTATAAAACAGTAATTTAAAGAAATCCTCCTTTTACAATTAACCAACATAAAATGTTTTTTTTGTTTTTGTTGCTATTGTTGGATATTTATTAATGTGTTTAATGTTTATGTTTTTAAGGCATTTAATCCAACACTAAATGAGAAATTTCATATTCAGGGATATTTACTTGTAAAATTCTTGAATAATTTTCGAGTCTTTGGAATTTCATTATCCTGTAAATAAGTTAAATTTTATTATTTTTGTATTTAAATAAACTATAAGTAAAAATAAGTTATAAGTAAAAAATAAGATGCTTGAAACTACTTATTATTCCCAAAAAAAAAGAAAAAAAAAAAAAAAAAAAAAAAAAAAAAAAAAAAACTCATAAGAAAAGTCATCATTTAACCTATAATGATATACAATGAATTCTTATTTACATAAATTATTTGAATAACTAGGAATATATATATATATATTTATTTATATTATATATATATAATAATATTTATATTATATAATACTATATATATATATATATTTAAAATATATATCTATATATATAGGGGAGGGGGAAGAGAGAGACGAGAGAGAGAGAGAGAGAGAGAGAGAGAGAGAGAGAGAAGAGAAGATGAGAGAGAGAGAAGAGAGAGAGAGAGCGAGAGAGAGAAGAGAGAGAGAGGAGAGAGGAGGAGAAGAGAGAGAGAGAGGAGAAGAGAGAGAGAGAGAGAGAGAGAGAAGAAGAGAGGAGAGAAGAGAGAGAGAGGAGAGAAGAAGAGACGAAGACCGGAGAGTACGGAGGATTCTTTAAAAGTCCAACTGAATTCTTCTTAGAATTATCTATACAAAAAACTAATTTCCTTGCTTTAGCTGTTGCCAACCTATTACTTTTTTGCTTTGCCAAGTTGAAAATTTGAAAAATTACCCTTTCAACATTAGCATTTGAGAGATCTATCAATATTGTTATTATATATATAACTTCTCCTCTTACTTTTTCTTGAGAATAGCTGTACAAAGAGGAGTCACTGTACAACAGATCATCATAAGGTAATTTTATGAAAGGAAGGAGATTACTCTTATTTATAACATGCATCAGCTGTCAGGATATCTCCTCTGGAAGCTACTGCGGCTGATATTTGGATTAAAATTACCGCCATATGACTTCGTTATCTGCCTGAAATCTTTACTGTTTTGTAAACTGTCTGATTGTGGTGGATTAGCTGTCTAGCTCCGTTCAGTATTTTTTCCAAATATAACCGATCACTAGTTTACAGTCATTGCTTAACTAGCTTAGTAGCTGTGGCACCTCACCGCCAATGAGGTTTTATTAGTAACTTTTGAATGTAGCTCGGTGGTAAAAATATTCCAAGTGTCGAACAAGATATGTTTCTAACTGTTAAATTACAATTATTATATTAATATAGTAATAATAATGATATATATACTATTATATATATATATATACGTTGATATATACTAATATAGTATAATATATATATAATACTAATATATATATAATGTAGTGTGCCCGTTTGACTACCTTCACCCTTTCGATATGAAGGAATAGAGTATATAGGTTAAACTTGGCAAGTGCGTTATATGGGATTATAAGCTCGATCGTGTATTTTCAAGCAGTAGTGATTATATAGAGGGGGCACCCGAGAGCGTAGCGCTGCCTTATTACTTTTGCTTTCCAAATCCGAGTTGAGTTAGCCTAACGAGGTAGGCAGCGTGATGACGTAATCTGTAAAAATTAAAAGCGTTATGCGCGCGAGCGACCGCATGGCTCCAAACATATTATATTATATACATCGAAGATTCGTTTCCGAAGGAATCGATCTGAGTCGAAAAACGATCCTGTTAAGGGAATTCGTTTTTTTACGCTCACTCCGACGTTTGGATTCCCGCCAAGGTTTACTTCTTCGCATCCGGTCTGAGTACTGATATATTTACACATAGGTAGAGTTAACGTACGCTTTCAACTTGGTATAATGTTCTATGAAGGTAGCTAACTGATCCCACGCGAGTTTTTGTGACGTAAGCACCCCTAAGGGAGATGTTGCCCCTTAGCGCCAGGTCAAAGTTCGTCCATGAAACCATGTGTTAGGGATTAACTATTAGGGCTAAAATTTGGAGGTGGCAATTTTGACGCAATTCTCGTAGAGAGGACGAGATATCCTCTGCGCCCCCATAAGGGAGGAGCGCTGCCTCCCGTAAAATTAAAATGATCGTAGAGACTGAAACTCAGGAGCAAGGCTTGAAAGGAGACGGGTCGAGTCAGGATTCGGTTTCCGGGTCAGGACCACCGGGGGGTCCCAGTTGAAATAAAGAAGAAGAAATGCATGATGCAAAAACAGAGCATGCACGGCAGAAGGAACGAAGAATGAGGAGGAAAGAGGAGAGGAGAAATGAAGATGGACGAGTAGTAGAAGATTCAGGTTGGTATGGCGACCGGTGCAGGCCGGCGCGGTGCTCGAGTTAATAATGACAGTCGTATAACAACGAATGTTGGTCTTCTATATATAGTAAATGGGTCTTAAGATTTCGAAAATAATGGTCTCAGAACCAGCAGGAAAATAATTTAAATACATAAAAATAAAATAAAAAATAATCTTCTATTCTTTTTGTTTATAAGCTTTACAAATTACGTTTTTTCACATACATAAAGAAGTAAATACTAATCAAATCACTATCCACCTCCGCTCTGACCCATCTAGTGATCTAATGATCTATTGATTAAGTCAAATTTTTCTAATGAATTGTACGTTTTTACATACTAAAGCAGTAAATCACTAACTCAAACCACTATCCCACCTCCCTCCTGACCATCTGTGATCTATGGACTTATGATTAAGGTCAAATTTTTATAAATTGTAGCTTTTACATACCCTAAATGCAGTACATCACTAAACAACCACTATCAACACTTGCATCACCTCCTGGCCTCATTGATCTAACTTGATCTATTGATCCTATGATTCAGTCACATTTCGAGTAATCATTTTCGGATAAACATAATAAAATCAATTCTTATACAAGATCAACAATATATGCTGAACGTAACAAGTTTCACATTAATAAAGCGTTACTTGAGCATCATTCGACTTAGAATAATAATGTACAACGCAAACCTTGAACTCATTTAACAGAAATAATACGGTCAAACATACAATAGCTTTCACACCTTACAACTAGTAAGTAACTAACATAACAACCACAACATACATTATTCACACTTGGATTCAACGCAATATCATCAAAACATACAATTATTTACACACTAACATGGTAATATTTAACTAAAAATTATTACTATAACCTTGTGTGATAATTATCATATCTAGACCGGTGAAGTTGCTTAATCGTAAGACAAGTTTTCCTATATATAGAGCTAACATGCATGTAACAGATGAACACTAGAATATAAAATAATACATCGACAACTCGACAATCTCAAGTAGCAGACAGAAAAAACTGCTAACGATTAACAAGATCCAACACTTCTTCACAGTAAAGTAACACTAACAAGACTCAACCAAAAATTTATTCAGCATTAAACTACTATTAGCAACCAATATCCTAGTCACAATGACAAGTTAATTTATACAATTAACCATAGCTAAATTACTTTACAAAATTTGGTGTAACGCTCCTAATCAGCATAATAAATAATGAGCGTAAAGACCAAGAACAAAGTAAAAGTTTACTCATCTGTAAAGCTAACTATGAGCTAACTACATTCAAACACACAAACCAGAACGAATAAAACGGCCATTCAATACAAATCATCAATAAGTCAATAATCGAACATAGGATGGAAGATAAACCAACAGTTCATTCAATTTTTAAATATAAATAATTTCACTTTATTCTATATAAATACATAAAACATATAATACATAAAATATAAGTTTATTTTAACAGTTATTAATTCATTGATCGGTAAACTAAGGATTCAAGTTGGGTTTAAGCCTAATTATATCTCTTAAGAATTCAAAATCCTTTGAAAGTAAGTACAGTATAATGCTTCGAGCAACATAACCATTTTTCGCTAATTTGATTTCAAGCCAGCACTCATTCTCTTCATACAAAAGGAAGTAAACTGTCTCAAACTTATAGTAAGCACTCTTAACATGTATTATACGGGACCATTATTTTCGATGTAAATGCAGTAGTTCACATGTCTATAGTATAAGTCTCAGATGTCATCTTTACAGATGTATATGTTATTTATCGTTTTTCTTTCCTTAAGCAGTCTGTAAATTTTAAGATGTTCGAAACTGTGAAACCTTCACACGTCACGCTGAAGGTCCACATCGAAGCTGGGTTATCCATGAGTTTGCAACCAAGACGGGTTCAACACCGTCACGCGATGAGACGCCAGCGTCTATTTTTATTAGACCTTTCACCCTTGTCACCTTGATAGAGTATATTCACTACTCGTTCGACCATTGGCGATAACAACCCTTTCCTCTAGCATGCAGAGCGATTCGATTCTTGATGACATCCTATCAGCACAACGATATAAGGTATATTATTTGACCCTTTGGTAAGGAATTACAGCAAATGTTTCGGTATCCATGCTTATCCCATCAAATATTTCAGTATCCACCTTTTGGGAAGAACGAAGTCCTTTGTGGAGATAATCAACAAAGGTGTAGAGGCGAGGAGATGTCATCGTACGAGTACAGCGAAAAAATGTCCAACGGAAGGAAATCGTATGCGTAAAACCCTTAAACGTAATGAGATTCTCTTTCAACCAACTAGAAGAAAGTAAACAAGAACACAATGCACGAACGAGTATCGTTCAAAATGCTTTATATTCTCGTTAGACACAACAACAACAACCAAGCAACGCGACAACAACACAACAACAACACACAACAACACCAACAACAACAACCAACCCCACACAACAACAAACAATACATAGTACAAATAGAGTTCTTTAATATACAGACAACATATAGCTAACAGTAATTTTTCACATTAATAAAGCACATAGCATATACCAGCAACTAAGAATATAAGCACAATGACAAAACCTAACACCTTATGATCGAATAAAAGACTAACATTAACAAAGTTCCTATTGATCTTTTGATTCAAGTACACCATACAAAACGTAACCCATTCACTCTTTTTCAAGCATCTCCTCTTTAACAAATCGTTGTTATTTTTACCAACTGATTTACGTAGCATTTAAACTATCATTTCGGATAAACATAGCACAAAGTGGTTCTTTATACATACCTCGAATATGCTACAATAACCAGGTTTTCAATATTAATAAAGCTATCATGCATCATTGAACTAGAATATGTACAACGACAAACCACACAAGCTAGCATGAATTAAGGAGTTAACATTAACATAAGATTCAACACTTTAACACCTGTAAAGTAACTAACATTGCATACAAAACGTAACCTATATTCATCTTTTCCAAGATACTCTAAACATATTAACGGTATTGAATTTTACACTGACCAAATAATTTTACAGGATTTATCATATCTCTGTCAATTATTCATACAGACCACGAAAAACTGTAAAACATAAACAAGTTCTATCCAAACTAAACAAAATAAGTTTTACTATACTATCCCATCGAATAATGCTGACCGTAACACGTTTTGTACATTAATAAAGCTAAATAAAGCTGTACTAAGAATATATTAAATGTACC
Organism: Trachelipus rathkii; assembly: GCA_015478945.1. NCBI lineage: Eukaryota > Metazoa > Arthropoda > Malacostraca > Isopoda > Trachelipodidae > Trachelipus > Trachelipus rathkii. Next base: position 28,823 of record JABUQX010133160.1, on the reverse strand, counting down.
AACGACAAACTAAACACCATACGCACGAATAACCACTACATTAACAAACTTCTCGCTTAAACAGTTAAAGTACCTAACACTTCTACAAAAAGTCACTATCACCCTTTCAAGCAATATCTCTAATATGTTCAATGGTTAATTTTACACCATTAATATGTAATAATACAAAGTTGCTAACCGATCTAATCATCATACTGACAAAGAATATATTGCTATCGTAACAAATGTTTTAAATCAAAACAAATAATGATTTATTCAAAAAATATCTAACCACGTCTAAATATCATATGAATATGAATAATTGCAAACATTAACAAAGTTTTAACAAACATACAAAAATACAAATTTTTCTGACATAGCATAAAATAAGTCTTTGAATAAATATCATCACGTCAGAAGGTAATCAGTTTATGAATTTTAAAGCAGTATCAGTAAATCAGTAAATCAAACTAAACCTATCTCTGGCAGACCCCTACCACCGCAGGCTTGGATTATTAGCTATTGATTCAAGTATATGTCGGTCATCATTTGGCATAAACATAACATAAAAATAGTTCTATTATATTATATACCTAGAATAAAGTATTAACTGAAACAAAGTTTAGCCAGCATAAGGCTACATATAATAACCGCAACTAGGATTAGTACAAATGCACCTAAACATACCAGCCGTCTGAATGTGTGAAGTCCTAAAATCCCTACTTTTCAGGTAAAGTGCGCTAACTGGTCATAACAATACTCGATATGTTCACTTTCGCTATCATCAGGCAACAGGTAAAAGCCATAATTATCTAACAAATCGCCTTAACAAAGTGACAATCTATCAAAATACCTCATCTTACTATGGACATTGACACTAACCTTCATCAAGGTCACTCGAGTTCGAGTTAACATATTGGCTCTATGAATAAACGGTAGCATTACAAAATTCAGGGCGCAAACCTTAAACATTACTTCAACAACAACTTAACCTCACTCACGTTTCTAACGATAGCAATACTTTCTTTCAGTTGATAGATTGAAGGTTATATGCTGAAATATTGCTAAATATTACCCGGATATTAATGTCAACATTAAAATGAGAATGTTAGAGATTAGAATATGCTTTGAAAAAGGGTGAATAGGTGACGTCTTGTACAGATCTTAGGTACTTTAACTGTTGTTCAAGCGAGGAAGTTTTTTAATGTTGTGTATTTGTGCGAATCACTATGGTGTGTTATGTTGTTGCGCTTGTCATTATATTCATAGCGCAGATTATGTTATGGTTGCTTTATTTATTTAAAACTCAAATCTTGCAGCCAGTCACATCTCGTAATGCCGTAGTTATAAGAACTAATATTTTTTGTGTTATGTTGGATAAAACTTTTTTCGTTTCAGTTTTTCGTTTGCTGTATCTATGGACAGACTTAGGTAATCCTTGTTAAATTTATGCACGATCGGTCAGGTTAAAAATTACGTTAAATTTAGCAGGATATGCGTTGAAAAGGTATGAAGAGGTTACGTTGTTGTATGCATGTTAGTTTACTTTTACAGGTGTTAAGTTGTGAACTTTGTTAATGTTACCCTTTATTCATGCTTAAGTTGTATTAGTTGTTTTACATTATTCTTAGTTCATATGATGCTATGTTAAGCTTATTAAATGAAACCTTGTATACTTGTTAGCAACTATTCGAGTGTATAGTATTATAAAGAATCATTTGATGCTATCTTTTCGCACACATGATAGTCTAATCCTACGTAAATCGGCTGTTACTGTAAATTAACATTGTTTTAAATGTTAGAGATATGCTTGAAAAAGCGTAATAGGTTACGTTTTGTAGATGCTGTGTACAGGTCTTTACTCTCATAAGTATGGATACCTTTGGTTACATGTTAGTAAGTATTAATCTAGCGTAAGGTGTGTTAGTTTGTCCATATGTGCCTATATTCTTAGTTTCTTGGGTAATGCTCATGTAGATGTTAATGTGAAAACAATGTTACTTTAGCATATATTATATATTTAATGGTATATTAAATACTTATTTGTTGTCTATGTTATTGTTGTTGTTGTTGTCTGTGGCGTGTTGTTGTTGTTTTGTTGTGTTTTTTGCTTGTCGATGTTGTATTGTTGTTGTCTAAACGAGGATATATACCTTTTGAACTGTTGGTCTTCCGGTGCTTGTTTACTTGCTTACTTTCTTTGATATGTAAAGAAAGAATCGGCTATTCTACTAAGGTTGTTTACGCTCACGAGTTTTCGCTTTAGGACATTTTTTCGCTGTACTGTTACGATGTCATCTCCCCACATCAACCTGTTGTTGATATCTTAACAAGGAGCTTCGTTATTCCCGAGCAATAGATGTCATTTATATTTTAATCGTCAACCGGATGGTTACCGATACATTGCTTGTATTCCTACCAAAGGTAAATAAAAGACCTTTATTCGTTTGTGCTGGGCAAGCTTTCATCAAGGATTATCGATCCCTCGCTGCTGACATGGCTGAGGATAGAGGTTGTTATCCAATGGTGCGAGTAGTGAAAATATCTATCAGAGCGTGACAGTGTGCAGTAATATAGAATAGACGCTGCGTCTCTAATCGAGTGCTATTTACAACCTTAATGTTCGCAACTATGGAAAACCATCCGATTGTGTGACCTTCATGCTACGTGTATAGGTTTCACAGTTCGAACATCTGAAAATATCACAGCATTGCTTAAAATAAAAACGAAATTAACATCAACAAATCTTAACGATGTTGCATATTTGAGGCTCTGAGTCCACTATAGAATGGTTGTACTCTATTGACATTTACAGCGAAACTATGGGTTCCGGCTATATACAGATGTACAGGTTGCGTTAATAACTATCAGTTGGGAAAAGTTTCTTCTCTCTTGTATGAAGAATGAGTGCTGCTGAATCAAATATGCCGAAAAAAGGTTTAGTGTTGCTGAAAGCTTACTTACTTACATCTTTTCAAAAGATGTTGACGTCTTTAAGAGTATTAGGGCTTACCAACTTGGAATCTATGTTCCGACTGATTAGCATGAATATTATTATTAAAATAAACTTTATTTTTATAGTTTATATATCTGTTTTTATGTCTTTTATATAACACTCATTTTCAGTGCAAAAACTTTAGTTATAAAAATGAAACTTGTTTTACATTCCTTAATGTCGATTTATTGATACATTGATGTTGATTGTGATGAGGCTGTTTATTCCGTCTGCGTTGTTGGGTTTAAGAACGTTCATGTCACGAGTATGCTTTACCAGGAGTAAAACTTACTTTGTTTGGTCTTCCCAAACGTATTATGATATTAGGTACGGATATTGCTAATTTTATTTATGAACTCTATTTAATGTTAATTACATTCGTATGTTGAAGATATGGTTGCTAAAGTATGAATGAATATGTTTTTGTGTATTCATCTATTGTTTGTTGTTAAGTAGGGGACTTTATTAATGTTAGCAGTTCTATTTCATTGTTAGCAGTGTCAGGTTTGTCGAAGATATATTTATATTCTGTGTTCATTGTTTAACATCAGTAGCTCTATTATAGGAACTTGTTACGTAGCATACTTTCACGTTATATATAATATACCAAGTCTATAGTAAATTTTTGTAAACTTCCATGTTAGTGTAATAATACATTGTGTTATGTTAGAGATATCTTGACAAAGTGTGAATATGTTTTGGTTCTGAGTTGAGTACTTTACTGTTGTTAGGTGTGAAACTTTTGTTAATGGTGACAGTTTAGATGTTTAAGAGAGTGAGTGTTGTCGTATGTACATTATTTTTCTTATCGGATTGATCTAGATACGCTTTACATTAATTGGAAAACTTGTTACCGTCAGCATATATTGTTTGATCTTGGTATAAAGAACTTGATTTTATGTATGTTTATCGAAATGAATACTCGAATGTGAACTTAGAATCAATAGATCACATAGATCAATAGATCAAGGAATGCCAGGAAGGGGATGGAATGGTGGTGGATAGTGTTTGAATCTTAGGATTTACGTGCTTTAGGTATGTAAAACGCTTACAATTTTAGATAAAATTTGACTTAAATCAATTGTAGTCAATAGATCCAACATGGTCAGAGGGAGGTTGGATTATGTGTTGAATTAGTGAATTATGCTTAGGTTATGTAAACGTAATAATAATTTTAGTAAAATTGACCTATCATAGGAATCCATTAGATCACAGGACGGTCGGAGGGCGAGGTTGGTAGGATTTGATTTAGTCGATTTACTCTTTAAAGGTATTGTAAAAACGTAAATTTGTAATATAAACAAAAGAATAGAAATTTTTATTTATCTTTTTATTTATAGATTTATTTTTTTTTCTTGTGGTTTTCTGAACATTATGTTTGAAATCTACGATCCAAGATAACTATATTAAAGACACGATTTGTGTTATCGACGGCTTTTTACTCAGACCGCACCGGCCTCCAGCACGGCCACTACAAGAGCGAAGGGTCTCAAATATTGTCCTTTCATTTCTTCCTCCTTCTTTCCTCTTCATTCTTCTTTACTCTTTTCCTCTGTTTTGCATTCCTTATTTCTTGACTTCTTTTTTCTTTCGTTCTTCATCGGGGTCCCTGGACTCGGAAACCGAATCCGACTCCGACTCAGTCTCCGAAGACTCCGTCTCCTTCACTTTCTCTGAGTTTGCGTCTCTCACTATCATTATTTTGAATTTTTACGGGAGAGGCAGGCAGCTCCCTTGACGGGGGCGAGTGAGTAATTCTCGTCTCCTACGAGATGCGATATGATATCAGCTCACTCGCAATTTAGCCCATACTATAAGCTACATCTGGTTTTCAGGACGATTTGACCTTGGCGGCTGAAGGGCGGCAACACCATCTAAGGGGTTGAACTTACGTAACCAAAAACTCGCGTGGGATCAGTTTTACCTTCATGACACATTATCTTACCAAGTTTGACAAGCGATACGTTTAACTCTAGACCAGTAATATATTGCAGACTCGAACGGAGTGCGAAGAGAAACCCTTGGCGGACTCCACAGTCGGAGTGCCGCGAAAAAACGACCCTTACAGGGATCTGTTTTTCATCAGATTCGATTTCCTTCGGACATCGATTCTTTTCATTGATAATAATAATACATTTGTATGTGGTAGTTGCGCATAGCAGACTCGCTTACGGCGCGATGACGTAATCTCGTCTCACGACGAGATTACGTCATCACGCTCGAGCCTAACTCTCGTTAGGCTAAACTCAATCTCGGGTTTGGAAGCCAAAAGGGTATAAACGCGGCCGTAGCGGCTACGCTCTCGGGGTGACCCCCCTCTTATATAATCTACAACTTGAAATTTACACGGTTCGAGCTTATCAAATATAGATTATTTCAGCAGTTTCGACCTATACTTTATTGTCCATTCATATCGGAAAAGGGCTGGAGGAGGTCAACCGTGGGCTGCACTGACTTAATATATAGTATATCTATATATATATTATATATAATATTAATTATATATTATTATATAATGAAATATAATATATATATTTAATATAATATATATTATATTATAAATATATATATAATATTTAATTATATACATATTATACAATATATCTAATTATACACTATATACATATATATATATTATAATATTATATACATATTATATTACTATATATATTATTTATATATATAAATATACACACGTATAATTATATTCTTTTAATCATGTCACACAGAAATAACCAAAAATTTTTTTTTTTGCCTTTTTGCCTGATCCTTTAAGTGAAAATTTAGAAAAACCAGATACTATTGAAAAGAAAATGGGAAACAATTTTATTAAACATATTATGCATGTTTTTTTTTTTATGTTAAACGTTTTTCTTTTTTTAAATATATTTTATACTTGGTTTAAATTAATGTTTAAACCAATGGTTAAACCTCTCACCCTATATTTATATATATTATATATAATATATATATTATTATTAGTAATATTAATATTATATTATAGGTAAATATATATCATATAAATTATATATATATATATATATTATTATATATATATGATTATATATACTTTATATAATATATATATGATTATCATTTATATATATATATTATATTTATTAATATTATTATATTATCATATATATTATATCATTTATAAATATATAAATATAATACTTTACTATATATATATACTAATATTTATTTTATATTACATTTATTTTATAATATATATATTTATATATATAAGTATATATAATATATATAGTTATATAATATTTATATATATAAATATTTATATATATATTATAGATTATAGTATACTATATATTTAACTATATATAAGTTTGATTTAGGGCAATTTTCTGTATACCAACCGTTTGACCCATATAAATTAATCATTTTCAAATCAACACAAATACCTTGGTCCGAATTATCTTAAAATCGGACATTATACATGATATCTACTTCGATATTTGGTGGAGCGAAAAGAAAAATTTTTTCTAAAAATTTTAGGGACAAAGATAAGGTTGACCCTTAATATTTTTGGAATTTTTGCATATATCTCGATAAATGGCATTTCAAAATATGCATTAAAAACTGTCAAACCTTCAGACTTTTTTTTTTAAATAGATATTACCATTTTCATAAAAAAAATTTAAAGATTCATTTCGACAAGGAGAAGAGGTGATGAAAATTAAGAGCTGAAGTAGTCCAAGATTTCAGTCAAGTATTACAATCAGGTCCTGCTCAGCGACTTGATTTGGTCGAGCTAATTCGTGCGTCAAGCGAACTATTGGATACTGAATTAATCTCCATATCAGATATTCGGTATGAAAATGGTATAATTGAATGCTGTCAATTTGCTGTGTGATTTCAGAATCATGTTAAACACAGAAATGTAACGGATGTTACGTTACGGCTTACTGGTAGTCAAATATTGGGCAGCTAATTACCTTCAATGGGTGGTTTTAATTCATATTTCACATATGCGCAAAGTGATCTAGAACTTTACCAGTTGTATGAAGGATTGAAATAGTCTAGAGATTTTTGGAAGAGAGGTATCATCACTTTGGGAGCAGGGTTGGACTCTAGGAATTTTTAATTCTGTTGGATAATGATTTAATTCAATTGAGATGTTATAAAGGGTGGCAAATATAGGCGAGATTTCACTTCTGCAGTATTTGATTATATTACAATGAATCATTTTTCTACTTAAATATGAAATAGGAAACTAAAACAAAAAGGTCCAATGAGAAACCCATTTCTGATCAATGTATTTAATATTAATTTGTTATTTTTAGTAATGAGTAAAATTTTGTAATATGTCTGGTTGATTATTATTTATTATTATTAATTATTATTAAGTATTATTATTATTATTACATCTTTATATTCATTATTATTATCTATTTTATTCATTATTATTATTATTATTATTATTATTATTCTACTTATAAAAAGATATTCACAAAAATTTACCGTTTTCCTCAATATTTTGCAATATTTGGAAGAAGCATTATGTGGTATTCGGGCTCAGCCACAGAAAATGTGATGAAATGGAAGAACATCCTACAAGCTCTGAGTATATGCCATCTAATGCAAGTCTTACACATACACTCAGCTTTTCCAAGCACAGGAAAAAGAGCAAAAGTACAACTAATAACACCTAGGTTAGCTGGTACATTTGATAAGTGCAACGTAAGTGACCATGATGTTGCTAGGATAATATCAGCAACAGCGGAAGCCTTAGGTCATGGCCTGAACAACATAGTCATAAACCACAGTTCTATATCATAATGTCGAAAGCGTTTGAGACGTAAAATAGAAGCAAAGATTTTTGAAAAGCTTTCTAAACTCAACTTACTCTATATGACGGCACATTGGGATGGAAAAGTTATTCCAATTATTATAGGCATGGAACATGTTGAGAGACTTTCAGTAATTGTAACTTGTGGTCTGTTTGAGCAGTTAATCGGAATACCTTCGATTACTTCTGGCAGCGACAGACAAGCGTGATGCCACAAACGACGCTCTGAAAGAGACCTCAACGAAGTGCAAGCAACTTTGCTTTGATACAACAACTGCAAACACAGTTCGATTTCAAGGTGCTTGTGTTTTCCTAGAACAAAAATTAAATAGAGATATGCTGTACTTATCATGTCATCATCATATCTATCATCCGTTTCTCTATCATCCAACACATATCCTAAATATTTAAACTCAGACACTTGTTCCAGTCTCACATCTAACATAACTTCACCTGGATGTCATCAACTCACATCATAAACCTTAACTCTTATCTTACGTTACTTCAAACCCACTTTTACACCCTTACAATTTCTCTTCAATCCTCTCACTCTCTCAGATTCGCCACACACAAAAAAATCATCTGCATATAATAGGATAGACGGACCTACACTCTCTGTCATTCACTTCATTCTCACATTCCCCTGCATCTTCACCTCTATTCTTATCATAACTTGATCCATTTACAATTGAATACCAAGGAGACCACACCACTCCTTGTCTCACTTCTGCTCATTATATAAAAACCATCACTCTTCGACTCAATTTATTTCTTCACACGCTTCACTTCGTCATATTGCTTTTGATTCCATTCAGAAGCCTCACCAACAATTAATATCACAACACCTTGCCATAGGTTCCTATGTATCATATATACGCTGTTACAAATCCGAGGAATCTAATCATTTATCTTTTCTCATCATTTTTATCAATAATTTGCTCATGTAAGATTTGATTCAACATACTCTACAACTTCTAACGCATCTTGTTCTCCCAATAGTCTTTGTCACGCGACGACTCTTTCGACGAAATACCAAGTATATATTTATACAACACACTCAATAAACTAATTCCCTATAATTCATTTAAATTCCTTATTCTCTACCTTTACTACAAGGGTACTATTTGCACATTTTCATTCCCTCGGAACCATACCCTCATAAACGCTTGCTACCTACAACCCAATTCGTCATCACCATTCTTGCCTACGAATTCTTGATCATTTCACCAGTAGTTGTCATCCACTATACCAGCAGATTACCATTACTAACTTTCCTCCTTCTACCCTTACATCCTCCTTACCTAATGACCTCATCTCCAAATACCTGTCTATTTTCTTTTTTCACATCTAACCCTTCACCTTTCACCCTTCAATTACTTCTAATGTTTGCAATTTTCGAAGGTTCCCCCCCCATTCTCCTACATCCGTTCAATCAGTGACGAACGCACATCTCTTCGTAATTCTAAAGCAGATTTCCAATCATTCTCATTCTTAACTTTCGCACTTTTTACCAGAGAGTTCCTATTCCCTTTTAAGTCCCTATTATCCTCCTTCCAAACTGTTGCAATATAGAAAATTAATGATTCTACACATATGGGCATTTTTAGCATGCCTTTTTTCCTTCTTTGCAAAATTACAAACATCTTTCTTTAGACCTCATTATTTGCTTTTGGTACATTTAACACTCATTTTTTTACTTTTTAACCGCTTACCATTACCTTTCCATTCAGCCTCATAGTTCCATTCTTACACCACTTTAGCACATTCCAGTTACTTCTTTTCATACTAAAAATGTGATGCATGTTTTGAAATGTTTCGCATCCGCGGATGGGGATGTTTGATATATATAATATTATATTATACTATATTAGTTATACTTTATATTATATTAATTATTATATATATAATTACTTATATATTATATATATTAATAATTATATAATAATATATATATATATATATATATTATATATAATATATATAGTATATATATATAATATAGATATTATATATATATATATATATATATTTATAATATATTATATATATATATTTATATTACTTAATATATATATATATTATATTATATATATGTCTAATAATATTCGAGGTTTGTAGCACAATTATTAGAGAATTTGTACCAGGGTCGGATCGGGGCCACAACTCAAATGACCCCAGCCAACTTCTTTCCCAACTCCCGCTATATGAAAGAGATTTTACAATGCATTACATACTTTTTCACTAGTATTGAAATTCAATATAGGAAGGTTGTGCCTTGAGAAATCAATTTTTCTGCCCTTTTCGTGCTGAGAGTCTTTATTATTTCATCTTATTAGCCCATCATGTTAAATCTCTCTCACTTGGAAGACACTAGTTGAAGGAGGCCAAGTATTCCTTGCAAGTTTACTCACAGCGTGGGAAACATTTTGCTTAACTTTCCACCAGCTGAATAGATCATCATTTGTATCTAGTCGTTTCTCTTGGTGATAGTTTTCAATCATTGCAAATACTCTTTGGTTATGCGTGTGCTTCTTCAATCACTACTGGCGACTGTAGAAATTCTTGCAGCGAATCTGTTATTGATTTACTTGTTAGAAGGTGTGTCTGTAGTTTCGTTTTTTTTCCTTTTAATGGGTGGCGAATAATAGATGCTCGGATTGAAGTTTTTCAAATAGCACACAAAAGGACGATTTAGCTTCTTTCATTCGTTACAAGAACTTGCTTTTATGAGCGGGATCTAAGTAAGTTGCAATAGTATGAATTTAATTAATTTCCCAGAACCAAAGCGTTTTATCTGACTCTACTTTCTATCTATCTATTCATTCTTTTTAAACCGTCTTTTTCATTTGGAAGATGGCTTCAACAATGTTCTTTAGCGTTTGAGATTAATTTATAACTTCGAAGCCAGAAGCTGAGAGGCCGCATGATTTATTTCGATATTCTTCAAACTGGTTTCAAGATACTTTAATGCAGTGTGATTGACTGTAATTTAGCATTAGTTAAGAATGTAATTTGGAATCAAGAATGGCGTACAAGCAAAAGGAATTCTTTGAAGCAATAACATTCTTTCCTATATGCAAGAGTAACTGATTCAGCGAGTTGGAAGTTCTTTGATAACAGTAAGATATGGAATATCAAGCCGTATTTTCGAATTACCCTTCACTATTTGATGCTATTGTTGAATGTGAATGGGGTGACTATAGCCCTTAACATTTTGAAAGTGATGTCGTACAAAGGGAATTTCTTGTGCTCTAAGCAAGATCGTACAATAGCTAAGGTTTATGGACACACAATCTATATATTAACTCCGATGAAATAAAGCATTTTCATCATGTGCTTGCCCCGTCTCTATAAACCAATAAATGTGAATTGGATATTCCCATAGTTTTTAGCACTGCATCAAAACAACTTAGATATATTGCTCAACCAGTATGCCTCATATATAATTTTTGTAAGCCACAAAAAAAATAATGCCTTTTAAGCATCAATCGTATTCCTGCAGGTGATAGAGAAAGCAGATACGCACAGCGACTTATCTCGGACCATTAGTCAAAAGTAGGTACAGGAGAGTCCGGTATAATCAAACTCAATTATTTATTATTTTACTATCAAGCATCCTTAATCTTCATGTGACTCTGTTGGCTTTCAAATTATATGAACTTCATGCTGTAAGATCATGAGTCATCACTACACAGATTAAGTGTACTCAGTCACATGTCTCTCAATTTAAGTTTGCCGTACGACATCATCTTATATTTTATTATAAATTCTTTATAAATCTCGACAATAAATATCCCGTAAATCGCAGGGCAAGCACGGATCCGCGGGTGCGGATCTTTAATAATGATGCGGATGCGAATGTTTCCTGCATCATACTAACAACCCTCCTTACATTTGCTCCAGATTTTGTTCTAGTTTCAACTTGCTCACTTCAACTGATTTTATGAAGCTCTTAAAGACTGTACTCACTCTAAACTTTCACTAAATTCACTCTTAATTCTAATCATTTTTGATTATCTGAAACACAATCAAACTACCCATCATTATTTTAATAAACAATATAATCCGATATCCTTCTAATCCCTCACCTGAGTTTAACACCTAACACATACTTCAACATCTCCTTCTTCACCAACACAAAGTTAATCATATTTTTCACTTCGATAACATCTCTACTTACACCAACTTCAACTCTAGTAAGCTTATGAATACTCTTGTGTTTTTAAGAAAGTAGGCAACTACACACATACCTCTCTAATTATAGAAATCAATCACCTTCAACCATTCTATTTTCCGAACCATAAAAGCCACCTGATATAACAATCTTTTTGATCACCTATCTATACCATATGGGTAAATCGTAGTGATATCAGGTGCCGAGGGTTTAGGGGATTGCAAGGAGAGTGGACCACACTCTCTCCGGCCCTCTCACGAAAGCAAACATTCTCTCAACGACTTAGCCTCTAATCTATAATTTTCTGCCTTGAATCTTAAGGTTTTTTAAGAATTAAGTGCCAATAATATAGAAGTTAGCTTTTTAATATATATAATAATCTAATAATATAATAAGTAATAATAATATAATAATAATATAAATAATATAAATAATATAATAAAATAATATAGAATAATAAAATATTATTATAATGAATCAAAATATAGTCTAATAATAATAATAATCTTATTATTAATATATTCATTATTAATAATTATATATATATTATTTATTATTATTATTATAATTATCATTATCATTATCATTATCATTATCATTATCATTATATTATTATTATTTTTATTATTATTATTATATTATTATTATATATTTATTATGATTATTATTATATTATTATTATTATTATTATTAATTTTATATTTATTATTATATTATTATAAAAGTTTTTGATTTTAATTCTCCAATGATCTAAATAATTTATTCTGCACATAATTTAATTCTCTAAAATATCTTTTTGAAATATTTGCAGGGAAAAGAAGATATATTTATGGGTTACGATTGTCCCTAGGAAATCCTAAAATATATATCTTCTTCTTCTCACGTAAAATGAATTATTCAAGATTGTTTTGGCCCTGCAATAGTGCAGAGAATAAATATTTAGCCAGTTGGAACTAAAATCAAAAACTTTATAACAAAGGCTTGATATGTCAGTCTATCATTTATATATTATTATATTATTATATGTATAATTTATTATAATTATTAATGTATAATTATAATTATATATAATTAACATATAATGTATAAATGTATAATTATAATTATATTATATTATATTATAATATTATTAATATTCTTGTTTGAATTTTTGTAATTATTTGTTTGTCTTGTTATTATTGTTATTATGTATTCTAATTGAATTATTATTTATTACTATTATGTTTATTGTCTATTGTTATTGTTATTTATTGTTATTGTTATGGTTATTTTTTGTTACTTGTATTGTTTTAGTTAAATTGTCATTATTGTTATTATTGTTATTATTGTTATTATTGTTATTATTGTTATTGTTATTTTTATTGTTATTGTTATTGTTATTAGTTATTATTGTTATTGTTATTGTTATTGTTTGTTATTGTTATGTGTTATTGTTATTATTATTATTATTATTCTTTTATTATTTTATTATTATTATTATTATTATTTATTATTGAATTATTATATAGTATTTATTATTATTATTATTATTATCTTATTATATTATTATTATTATTATTAGTTTTAGTATTATTATTATTATTTATTTCATTTTTTTAAATTTGTAAATATAACAATTAAAATTAAACCTTACATTCTTTCAAAAAAAAATTTTTTTTTATATAATTTTGTTTTATGTGTACTTATGCAAAGTGGAGCTAAACAGTTTTAAATTTCTTAATTCATGCTAACTACTTATTCTATATTATATTACTATATATTATATATATATATATATAATAATTATATATATATATATATATTATATACATTATATTTATTATATTATAGTATTATATAATATTATCTTATTATATATTAATTTATAATACTATATATACTATATAATATTAATTCTATATATAATAATATATATATAAATCTATATATATAATTTAACTATATATATTATCATATAATATATATTATAAATTTATTATATATATTAATTGGTACGGGTAGATTATGGCTACGGTTACTACGTGTTAAGGGGAGGTATAATATCTACTATAATATATATATATATATAGTATATATATATATATAATATATATATATATATTTAGATTATGAAAATTTATAATATGTTGAATATTGACAGCTAGTACCAGCAAATATAAGAATGCACTTCAAAATTATCAAACTATTGTAAAATATTTCCTTCGCTCAAATAAGTAGAATATTTTGTAATAAATATTAAAATAGTCGGGCTGTAAGAGAGCGAGTTCTGCCAAAAAGCTGAAGGTGTCAAAGAAAGAAGTCAAACCGGTCCGTTTCTACTGTATGCTGTTCAGAGGAGAGTGAAGAAGTTTCCTGCTGTATGCTGTTCAGAGGTGACCAGTGAAGACGAATCCGTTAAAACAATCTGTTTACTCCTAGGTAAAAATGAAGAAGATAAGAAATGCAAAAAACTGAATGAATAGGACATCAATACAATTGTTAAAATGCTTCATTCAGAGGACTGTAAGTAGGAAAATGGAAAATCAGATTGTAAGTAGGCTTTAACTTAGTGTATGCAAGGCAGAAGAGATGTTGTAGATTTTCAGAAAGAAAATGACAAGTTGAATATTGAAGTTAATGTTAAATCATGCGACATCTTAAGAATTAATGACCAACTCAAATGCATTGAGACTAACATGGAGCAGTCTAATGAAAAAATTTAGCAAAATTCAAAAGAAATAGTGGACCTAAACAGAGAGTATCAAGAATAATTTACAGCGACAGTCGAGGAAAAGCAACGTTAATTTAATCTATAGAAGACAAAATTTCAGTTAGATATGGAACTGAATGAACTCAAGTTATTAAAAGATAGACTATCATATACATGTAATCATTTTCATGAAATTTATTAGAAAAAGAAATGTGAGCACAAAAAAGAAGTAAAGTGTTATAGCATGAAAATTGAATGTCAAAAGGAGAAAGTTTGCGAAATGCGAATGAAAGTGTAGGAAGCTAATAAATAAATAGAATGTCTTAATGAAGAAAGGAAAAAAATTGAAGAAGAAATCGGTAAACTTTGTGAATGCATAAAGCAAAGGAAAGAAAAACAGAAGTGCTTCAAACAAACAAAGTTTGAATATTAGGAAGCTATAAAAGAAGCGGAATAGGATATTGAAGAAGCAAAAGAAAGGATAAACTAACTGAAAAGTAACATGGAAGGACTTATCAGTTAACTTCAAAACATTAACGCAGATATTAAAAGAGATTACAAATTATTAAAAGATCTATGTCAGAAGAAGACAGATAAATAATGTCAATTACAAGCAGATAAAGATCGTTTTGTACAATAACAAAAAGATTAGGAAAGACTCAAGAAAGATTCTCAATCTGATGAAGCAATGAAATAACAAAAGACTGAAATGGAAGCAAAGGTTAAAGAAGGAGAAAACCAACTTCGGGAAGTTGAATGCCAGATTAATCAACACGAGAAGATCCTCACAAGATACCGTCTTACTCTGAGGAATTTGGAGAAAGAATATATTTTAAAATCAAAGATAAAATGTCGTATTAGACAATGATGAATAAATTATTAATTAAAAACTAATGTCTGACAATTTTATTAGCCTATTCTGAATCAGATGAATATATATATATATATATATATATATATATATATATATATATATATATATATATATCTCTATATAACTATATATATATATATATATATATATATATATATATATATATATATATATATATATATATATATATATATATATATATATATATATATATATATATGGCTCTTGTTGATTATCAGCATCCAGTTAAGCTAAAGCCGATTTTATTTTAAAATCTACTAAATCGAACACAATGAACAGCAACGCCTCATAGTGTTAAAAGATTGAACTTTTTTTCTAATAAGTTAGTTAGTTAGTTATTGAAAATAATGGAAGTGAAATAAATTACTATTATAAGTTTAGTTAAATGGAAAGTGAAATAAATTAATAACATGAGTTTAGTGACTGATTATAAGTTTGGTTAAATAAGATTTAAACAATATTCAAAAAATAATTAGGATTTGTTTTTTTAACATTTTTAAAAATGTGAAGCTCACTTTTTACAATTAGCGACAAAATTGTGAATTTTTTTGTTTTTACAGTTATACAAGTTCTGAAACAATGGAAAATGAAACATTATAATCTTGAATGGTTTCACAATAACATTTTAACAGAAATTGATGCAGTGAAATTTTTCCAAAAATATATTATTACTGTATTCCAAAAACTAAATTATGTAACAATGCTCATGAAATGGAAATTGCATTTCGAGAAAAAAGAGCACACGTATGGAAATGTAATGTTTACCCATGTAGGAAAGTTA